>JAQGCC010001829.1:0-21181 GCA_034698905.1 Xestoiulus laeticollis | reverse complement strand
GTTAATTGAAACCAGCATAAACCAACATAACATTAGACCCTACAGAAACCAACAACATCATATGAGACCATCATTTTCCCACATGGAAACCAGCAATTCCCAACATTTACCAACATGCTGGAACCAGCATTCGCAAACACTTGGGAAGCCTCCGTCAAGAAAGCATAAACTTAACTAATTAGCCTGCATGGCTTGAACACACCTATAATAATTATGAAAATCGAATTTGAGCAACGTATAACTCAGTTTCTCGTAATGGTTTAGGAAATAAAAGTAATTAAAAATGCTTATAAATGATGGAGAATACCATGCTTTTCATGTAGTATGCTTTGCACAACAACCAATTGCGAAAGGTTTCCAGAAATACGGTCAAAACAACCTTTTCCATTATTTTCCGACATTAGTAAATCTGCTGGTAAATACGAGGAAATTAATTAGGAATGTAGCGCAAATTGCTGTGCTTAATTGTATGTAGAGAATGGTTGTCCTGCGAAGTTACGTATTTAGCTTAGTAAATTCCCAGTTCAGTGCAATATGAGTGAAGCATTTGAAATCCTTTCAATCGACCGAATTATGTCGTGGATGACTGCCTAATGGAGTTAATTTAAGGTGACTGCATGAAATCAAAATATGTTCACTTATTTAAGGTACATTTGGATGAAAAGAAAGCGAATGTAATACGGTGCGATGTGGCGATGTAAATTTATTAAAAAATCCTGTATCAATTTCATTTCTTTTGACACCTGCCTCATCGTGTAATGGCTTCAACCATTTGGAGCTTAACTTAGTGAAGTAGGGAGTTTTTTCTTGTCAGTCTTCATCATTAACCAACTCAAGGATGATGATTTATTATTGGAAAATAAACTTATGAAAATCGACAACCGTAACTGAGAGATGTACTTTTTTTCTCATTGATATAATTGCATCAACTTTTTTGAAAATCTTTCTCAAGCTTATATCTTATGATTATTTCATTGCCTTTTCACTTAAATTACATTTAATGGGAAATTAATTGGTATGCTGATAAAGTATATTGATGAGAATATGTAATCTCATTTTTTTAAATTGAACTAGAATTTATCAATACATTAAATGATATAGATGTACATTTTAGTGTTATAAATTATTGTAATCATTATACCATGCTATATACTTCTGTCGATTTTAGAGGCTATAATGAACTAACGCTTATTTCTGCTATCAAGCGTGGCTCTTTGAATATAAAATATTTTTAGAAAAGTGAAATAATTGAAATGAAGTTATGACATAAATCTAAATACATGAAATTGCGCCTGATAAATCGTTACTCCCCATACATCTTCTATTTTCTATATAAAAAATTGTTATAACTGTTAATTTGTGCTAAAAATGTGATAGTGATTTATGCACAAAGATTAAAATTGCATTCCTATGCCAAAAGCAAATTTTTAATAATTTATATAACAACGTTAAGAATTATGATTTTGTTTTTGATTAACCGAAAACCACCAAAATTTATGTCCTGCGTACACGTAATTCAAAGAAGCGGCAGCCTACGCCATGCCACATTAAGCTGTTTGTCTTCATTTTTTTTTATTATAATAAACTCGAAAAATCCTTTACTCTGTTTCTTGTTGAAAGGCGACGTAAAGTGTGCCATGAAATTTTTGTTTTTAGGTAAATAACGAGCGACAGCATGAAATTAAAATGAAAAACAGAGCCAATGTTAGTTGCAGATAATGTCACCGCGTACATAAACTATGCATTTGATGGGGCTTTTTCTACATGGAAGACGTCAACGTACACCAATTTAATATCCAACTTTTTTATACTGCAATAAATTAAAATACAAAACCGTTTAAGTTGTCAGGCGAGGGTCCTTGCAAAACACAGGGTTTTTATTTAGATTTTTTTTATCTCTCGACAAACATATTAGAAAAACTTGAATGACGGCTATGGCTGTTTCACGTTTCAGTCACCAGAGGACGCTTTTGACAGTCGCATCCGTTCTAATAGGTGTTCACTAGTATTAGATGTGATTAAAATGGCACGATTAAAAGTCTGCTATGCTTAATTTTCCACTGAATCATTTTGCAATTTATCCTCCCTTATACAGTTTTACCCTCTTAAGTAGGCCTCATTAGGTAATTGGAGTCTGAATACGCGTTTGAAGGGCATGTTTACACGTGACCACTGGCTTAGGTGGTGAACCCTCTTTATATTAAATGTCATGTAATTAGTTCCACTACCTGATTCTATATATGAAACTAATCACATTACAGTAGGTACAAGCTTATACGCTATTTCCTATAATGTTTATTTCTTCGCGTTGCAGAACAGGACTTCTCGTGTTATATGCCCTTATTCATTCGTTCGTTTGTATACATGTATATAGGGAGCCTAATTTCTACGAAGCTTATCAACGCAAGGCAATCAAATTTCTAAGCTATTTCGATTAGTATACATAGAACGAAAGATCTTACGCTTTGTAAGCTTAACTTAGTTAAGAATTATCATTACAGGATGACTGAAACTTGTGGATGGACATATATTGACACACATGGCCATCGTTATAGGCCTCTTAAAACTTCAAAAGCATTGTGGAGCGGTCTTTAAAAAAATCACTAGATAATTTGGCTGCAGTTTGATATAGAAAATATGACTGAAGTCTGGAACATTGAAACTTATGCATTTGGCATCGATGTTGAAGCATATTGTTACATTGAACATGAAAGAAATTGTATGTCGAACTATCTAAAAACTCATCTACCAACTCCTCATTTATATTTTAATATTTTTTAAATTGTTGAGGTAATGTTCAGGTCATGTTATCATATGTAGGTTTAATCTAGATAATTTTGGATCTCAATAATTTGACATCGGTTACCCTTTCTGAAATCATAGTCGCCTTTTCTTAACAAAGGTTATATATGTAATTACTCAAACAGCTATATGTAGCTTACATCATGTATTCTTGTTCTTTATAGGTTCACGATAACAGTTCGGATCATCGCATCAACGTTTGAAGATTCGGAAATGAATTGTTTTCTTTGGTAAGATAATAATACTATATTTATGCTCTTAATGAACCTATAGCGCTATATACCTGTATAGGTTCTTCTGAAAGTCTACATGCATATCATTTCAAATTGTGGAAACTTGGAGAATCAACTAAATTGAATCGTTCTCGCCAAGAATGTTCGTGAAGAAGGGCATCAGATTTGAGGCATAATATATCTGTCTAGCACTGAATCAAGCTGGCAGACATGATATTCCGAGTATCTCATTAGCCAATTTCATTAACCAATTTAATCAAATATAATCTTGGTAACAGCGGGGCGCTACTTACATGGAGGTGACCTGATTGGGTTATGGAATTAATGGAGAGGATAGATATTTGAACACAAAATATCAAAGGATTAGATTCCATCAACTATATACTATCTGCAAAAAGATACCAATTAATGCATAGTATGCCCTCAATCGCAAAGTTTTTAATAATGCATTTTGAATGCAATTCTGTCTGGTCTTATATGCCACGACATGCCACCACCCGTATTTTTGCTCAAAATTATTGTCGTAAATTGTTTCCCTCTGGAATCCGCAGTGTACTTATAAAAGCCAACTAAATAGCGGATATTTTTTATTGCTTTCCTTACATTTTGAACCCTTCATTTCTGTCGCGTGCATTCATTCATAAGGGCAACGTGCGTCAGAATTTGCTTCGGCAGTGCCCATTATTCATAAATCCGCGATTGAGTAAAAATCCTGGCAATGGAAACCTCTTACCATCCTATTTGACCACCCCGTCTACAATATCTTTTTTTTTTCTTGTCCAAAAAATGTATTCATCGTCTAATTCAAGTTTTTCGAAAGATAAGTCAGCAAATGCCACTGGAATTGCAGCAAGACCGCCATATCGAAGGCACTTAAGTTGCAGAAGCAGCTCACTCTCCTTCCCTGTCCCGATATTGCTTCCATAGTCGTGTTCTAGGCATTATGCCCATGCCGTACATCCACATAGATAGACACGGGGGTGATATGGCACTTATAAATCAAACGGGGAAAACGTGCCCCTGCATTTTTGGAACCCCGGCCGGCAGCACACGGCCATTTTCGCAGGAGAAAAAAAAAACGCTATTCAGTGCACGCTGCACATTTGGCAACGCCTGCAGTGAATAGGTGCCATATATTTAGCAGAAAACTTGCATAGTGTGTGTGTGTGCGGGGAGGTTTAGTAGGGGGTGCGACGGTGTTATGCCCATGCACGACCGCCATTTGCATTATAAGGAGGAAATAAAACCATGAATCAAATTTATCAAACTGTCCAATAATTCTCTGCAGATACATTACAACAGGAACCAGGCATTATCGATTATTACAACAATAAATCATTCGACTAATATTATGATCAAATAAATCAGTTAGTTGCTGCGTTTTCCTCGCTCTACGTCGGATGACGTATGGCTGTCATATTTTACGCGAGTCAGCTTCAGCGGGAATGGAACCCTCCATATATGGAAGGAAGAATTGGGAGGTGATGGTGATGGGGGAAATAACGGTCTTAATACCGTAGGGGCTGAAGCTGTTGGGTGTGGAAAAGGAGAACTTGAGATACCGATAATAATCTATACACAACCGTATGGTGAATGGGTATACGCAAGCAAGTGTGAGGATGCGCTGTTTTTAGAGAACTGTGCTGCCCTCAGTGGCAGAAACTGTTATGTGGAATGGACTCTTCAACTGGCTCTCTTGAAAACAGTAAGAGAATGACAAAAATTAGAAGATTGGGTGTGGGTGAAAATGATTTGGTTGTGTAAGGTGTTGAACTTGCAAAGTGCAAAGTTG
This sequence comes from Xestoiulus laeticollis, assembly GCA_034698905.1. Lineage (NCBI taxonomy): Eukaryota > Metazoa > Arthropoda > Diplopoda > Julida > Julidae > Xestoiulus > Xestoiulus laeticollis. The sequence goes on along the minus strand of JAQGCC010001829.1, from coordinate 16,354 downwards.
TGATGGGTAGTGCAGTATACATATACAGCTGCACAAAATTGTAATAGGATTGTTGCATACAAGAGAAGGCCATGAAGTTATTACAATCAACATGAAATATCAATCGCATTGGCGAAACTTAGTTGTAGGAGCAAAGCCACATTCCTGACATTAATGGTGATTCAAAAAGACCTCCAAGGAATTTTTGTAAATCGCCGCCAGAGCACCAATAGCAAGATGGCGCAGCACGTTGGCAAAGTTGAGAGCTGTGATAAGGTTCCTGCATTTGAAGGCGAATAATGTCAAGGAGATTCATGGTGAGGTGGTGGCCGTTTACGAGGACAATGCCCCATCATATGAGACAGTCACTATATGACGGCGACGCTTTCAGAGCGGCCAAATCAGCATCAAAGACGACACCGCAATGGTCACCTCAGCTTTGCCAATGCACTGCGCCATCTTGCTATCAATGCTCTGGTGGCGATTTACGGAAATTCTTTGGAAGTATTTTTGTATCACCATCAATGGCAGGATTGTGGCTTTGCTCTAGCAGCCACCAAAGTTTTGCCAATGTGATTGATATTTCATGTTGATTGTAATAACTTTATGACCTTCCCTCATACATTACTAGGATTGTTACATACATGTATGTGTAGCAATGTAGCACACTAGTGATTAAGCTGATTTAAAAGCACACAATAAGGGTTTGCTACTCATTTCGATTTAATAAAAACATGCCTCGTGTAGAGTGGTTTTTGCACTGTATCCAATCGCCTGTGTGACAATATCTTCCATTTTGGAGAACCTCTACTGGAAAGAGTCAAACAAACCAAATTCAGCAGGAAGGAGAAGGAAAATGAAGCCATGTCGTGCCATGGAATCGACTTTGACCATATACCATAATGTATATCGCACCAAGGGAAAGAAGCTCATTTATGAAGGGCAGTGAACTTTAAAGGCTAAATAGGTACATGTATATCACTGGGTCATTAGAAAGCAGAGTACAAACACAACAACTGACGAAATACTTGAGTGGACTGGAACTGTCCACTATATGATCTAGTCTTTCTACAACATCCATATTGGGATTGGATCAGCAATGCTAACGAAATAATGTGCTTGTCACATAATTTAAAACTCGTCGACCTAAATGGTGGGTTATGCACGAACATACATGTATGGCTGGCTGCTGAAAGTAATGTATATTTGTCAAAATGGCACATTGGGTCAGTAAGTTGTTTCAATATGGCATTGACCTTTTTTTACCAGAGCAAAATGTTAGCAGTAATTGGTTGCCTTTGAGATAAGTAAGCTTTTGGATAACTTACATCTATATATTAATTTAACTTGAAAGACATGAATAGCAGTATAGTATAGTGGAGATAACACTAAAATTACACTGCAAATGAAAACATCTTAAAACCTGTCCCCAAAACAAAACGTTATGATGCATCTTTGGAAATTCAACTGAAATTAAGATGCACTTTTGCATTTCTTTTGTTTACTGTCCGCCTTATTATAAAATGTAACTAATTTTTAAGTTAAAAAAGTGGTGAAATTAAGATGCATCTTGTTTTGGGGACATCTTAATTTAAGTTGTTCTCATTTGTAGTGTACAGTTAATTTTGAATGCCATCTATGAAAGATTCTTTTAAAAATGAATTGTTTGTATTAAAACAAAGTAAAATTTCTGAACAAAAGTTTACCAGTTTAGAGTCTCCAAATTTTCTTCTGTCTAAACGGCTTGTGACCTCGCCTGCCCTACCTATCAACTGCAAAGTGTTTCTAAGCTTCTTTTAGAGGAAAATTTGCAATGCACGATCGTGTTGCGGTGAAAGGTATATAGACTCCGCATGCATTTATCAGTTTTCTGCTTTTTTGAGCACTTTGGAGTGGATCCGGCAGATGGAGTCTGATACCACCGCATTCGATTTGTGGCGTATATTCCCTCATGCCATTTCGGCGTGTTTAATCACATTTTTTCCCCGATCTGTCTCAGCCGTTTTAAGCCCACTCCAAGATTTTCATTGGTCCAGGAACCCTTCATACTAATGATCCACTTTTCCGATTTTCTTTCTTCGCGCCCATGTACCATCCATGTCGTTTTGGTATTTAGAAGGCGCGATCTTCGACGCTTTGCCCCTCGCTCTCTCTTTTCCTATGATTTATATCGTTGCTGCACGATGATGGATAGTCCACTGCCAACCATCATGTCCATAAATTGTGGCAATGACTGCAAAACAACACTTTGAACCCTGTTTTTATAGCACCTCCATCCTTCATCGTGTAAATTCATCCATGCTATTACGACTGATTCTTGTCAAGGTTTTTTTTTTTTTTTTTTTACATGGAAGACTGTACTGATATTTTCAGTTTTCTAGAAAATATTCTTGTACGAGTTCTGTCTGCACCCACTCCTCCACATAGCAGCCGCGGTCATAATTTATCTAAGCTTATTTTGTAAATATACTAAACTCGACTGAATCGCTTTGCCCACTTTATTGGTTATTGATATTTCCTAGAATGCTGTTATGGTAAAAAAATTAATTGCATTTGGGTGTGGGTGGCAAAGAATGGACTAATGCTTGTTATGGGTGTGTTAAGGCAACTGTATACATATAATCACGTACCTTCAGAATATGTACATGAATACAAATTTATTTAGGATTGTGCATAAGTATATTTGGTGTAATGAGCACATTTACGTTACGATTCCTTTGATGTTTTCGTTGCATATATTATGTTACTCATGTATAAGAAAACGTTCCAAGTGCACATTTATTTGCGATTATTTTCCATTCATCAATATTTCATTCCACTGATTTTGTACGAACTTAACAATTAGTCTTGGTTTTGTGCATCAGCATGCAGAATTTTTCTTTTAGGAAAATCTCATTTTCAGCTACAAATGGTTTTTCAGCAAAATAAACAAAATTGAATGAAAAATAGGTTGATTATTTTTATTAGACAAAAATTCAAATTCCATATGACGGTTGTGGCCATATTGGTATAAAGCTTGATGTTTACATGTATCTATAATTATATATAGGCATGTGTGAAATTATTTCTCAAGGTGTTTATTACTGTAGGAATGAATCTTAATTTTGATCATAGTACATCTTTTAATTTATTTTATAAATGCTTGAAGTAAAAACGTTTTGATACGATTTCATTTTGGCTTTGTGGTTTGGTTAGGAGGAATACATCTTCAATTAAATACCTTATGTTTTGTAATAATGCCAAAATTTCAAATGACAAGTAATATGATTTCACTTCCACGCGGTAATATTGTACGCACATGCGATTTTAGTATTGATTTCAAGAGTCTTGGTAGAAAGGTGCACATGTACATACTGCATTTATTAGAATTAAAAAAGAACGTGAATAGCCTATCGAAATAGTATCCCCTCTATTATTATCTCGTTTTCCGCACGTTTCTTATATCTCTTCACATATGTGCTTTGCCTCCTATCCGTGTTTTGCTTGTGCTGATAATAACCCTACTGTCAATAATGATCGATCGATGCACCATTCGTTGTCTTTTTTCCCCTTTTGAAAGACCGAGGTTAATTTCAACTTTTCACAATTAATCAAGGCGACGATGACCCCCGTGATTCTTCTTTCAAACCCTATATGTACTTGTTATTGTTTATTTCCCACACTCACGACAGCACATTTCGCCAAGTCATGCCGTGTCGGGGTCACACTAGTTTATAGAATCATATGGGAACACGCACTGTGGGATACGGTCTGGCATGGATGCATCTCTCTAGACGCCATAAGTTAATGATACTTTTTTACGTTAATTGATAGTGCTTTTTTCAGCTTGTTTTTGGGATATCCTTTATACGGATTTCAGAACTGCAAGATGATAAAAAGCTGCTATTTCAAAGGGAATGGTTCCTTTGGACAGTCTTTGCAACTTTACTTGGCCTATATTATCATTTGCAAAAAAAAAAATACTAGTTGTTTAGTGTACACCATATTTTTAACGGCTGATTTCCCTGGGTGAAATAAATATACTGATATCAGTAATCAGTTTTATACTGATAATTGGGAAACTGATATCAGTATGATATTATACTGGTGTCAGTCAAACAGTTCAGATTTATCAGAGTAGTATAATGATGAAACTATAATTTACACTGATATTGGTATGGGGTATATTGGCATCAGTTAAACATTACCTACTGATGTCACTATGGTGTACTGATACTAGTATAACTAACCAATATCAGCATGACTATACTGATGTAAGTCTAGCACATGCTGATATTGCATGAGTTATACTGGCATCAGTCAAACATTTCCTACTGATGTCACTGTGCTGTACTGATATCATTGTAGTTCAGACTGTTATCAGTTTGTGTATACTAATATTACTATAGAACTTAATAATATCAGTAAGATTTTACTGATATTAGTACATGTATATTAATTTCGGCCAGGGTTGGTATTATCGACATTGTCTAAATATTGTGCATTGTATCCAACTGTCTTTTGACGATGAAACTCAGATCTATGCAAAATACAATGTATGAACTACAATGGAATTCGCTTATGACGATCTAAGAAATCTTATCGTTATATCCGGAATTATCAAAAATGCAATTTATAAAACATATAATACATGTAACAATAATAATGTGTACATGCATGTAATTAAGCTTAAGCGGTTTGGTACAGTATAAATTTGCTGGAAATTAAGGAGAAATTTTAAAATATTTTATAAAAAAATATTGAAACCAACTTTAATATTATAAATTATTTTGCCACTTTAAATTTATTATATCATTACATGTATATGCACTTAGAAGATAGGAAAGGGGGAGGAAAACTCAGAAGATCTGTTATAGGTGAATTACAAAATGGGATCACTATGTTCAGATTTTAATAAGATAACAGACCAACAAAATACGTTGCTAAGAATCGTTATATCCGGAATATCACTATATCTGGCATCTATCTATGTTTTGGATTCATTAAAAATCTAAAAGTTAGGTATCGCATTTCCCTTAAAAATTAGTCAAACATGTTTGAATGGATACTTTATTTGAAATTGTATATGTATTGTTTCATTTTGTTTGACTTGTGCATGTTCTGCTACATGTTTATGACATCGATTTACGTAATTTCTAGCGACAGTAATAATTAATGGGTTAATTTTCACTATTTCCTTTCCATTTTACATCCGGACTTACAGTGTATTACAAGAAATGTGTCCAGTGTCACGGAAGTCGAATAGCGTTTGGAGGTTTTTAACATTTCCTGTTACCAGCTGTCGTGGCCTAATTTTGAAGGTAGCTAACGTGACAGGTTTTACTTGTTTGAAATGGTTGTACGGTTCGGTAGGCTTTGACATAGGGGAAGAAAGGAAGGGTCAAGTCGTCTAAGTTATAGTCGAGAATAGAGCTTCTTTGCTGGATATAAACCACATTTCCATTCGAGTTGGCTTTTGGTCATTTTTAAGATCATGTGGATGATGATGTTGCACTTCCTCACTTGACAAATCGCTTCCTTCTTCACTTAATACGTTGGCTCCAATCTAAAAGCGCAGTTTTATTGATGGATGCGTTTCTTGATGACACCAGCTGTCAAGTGTCCTTCACAATTACCGGCTTAGTTGGCAGCGCCCTCTATATCCTGCCCCGTTTCCTTGTTCTAAATCCAGCTCGGCTTCCTCCTGCTCCAATGAGCAACAAGAAAAGAGATGGCGGTGGAGTGCTCATTAATTTACGATGAAGTGTAATTTATTTTAAAATTTAACGCTGCTATTTTTCAAAGTCATGATGTTTGTCATTTGTGAAAGAAGACTCATTTGAAAGCTTGAATGACAAACCGCAACTGGGCTGGCCATCGCAAAGCAATGAATGTGAGATATGGCATACAGACAAGTTTTGGTTGGGAGTTTATCGATTATGTCACTCATAATAATGGTTTTCTCAGTTTTGAAGTTGTACAATTTCATCAGTTTAGTTTTAGAAATAACTCGATTAAAATGCCAATATCTGGAACACTCCATAAATAATTACGTGTGTTGTATTCTGCATTCAAAACTAATATAATGTAGGTATGAACTTCAGGTATCTTAGTTAATGTAAAGTTATTTTTGACGTAACAGTTAAAAATCATGACGTCATTCAGTTGACGCAATCTGAGAATGCTGCAGCAGCAGAAAATATATTCTTGCAAATACTAATATAAATATGATGCCATATAGCTTGGGCTGCAGTCATATAAATGCACATTCTTAATATAATGACAAATAATAATTGTAAAAATGTGTGTTTCGAAAGCTTAAAAACTCGGTTATTGGTGTTTTAATTTGTAATTTTGCTTAAATTTCCTCAATGATATTTTGAATACCAATTAAAGATGGTCTTCAAATGCCATTATTCATATTTCCAACTCTGCCTCCAGTTTTATACTTAGAGCTGTAAAATATAATGAACAACGAAGTACAAGTAATTTCTCAAATGATATATATGGAAGTCTGAAACAGGATAACAAGAGTACCACATAGTACAGAAACAATTAGTTTCAAAGTAATGCAGGTTTTGACAATGCCGTCTTTCAAGTGCCACTATATTGATTTAGCCACATTTTGAACAACCTATATACGAATAGTCGTATTTAAATTCAACGACGATGTTCACAAGTATGTCGAGCACACGCAATCTAGGTTCAGTCAAAGCACACGACCAATTTGTTTTAACTGTTATTTGATAGGCGTACAAGGATGTTTTGCATAAACGTTGTAGTGCAGACAATTGATGCTATTTTATTAGCTTTTAAATCACATTCAGTGTGTGTTTAACATATTGGAGAATTTAAACACTTTCCAATATCAGAAAGGGTCATTTGAAAAGTGGATTTCATTCTGAAATTATTTTTTCCTGATGCTTATTAAATACTCGTGAATATTTTTTAAAAAAAAGCGAATCCTATTTATAACTATTTACAAGCAAATAATAAATACTTACTAATTATGTACATGTATTGCTACTGGAAGCTAACAACATTCGTAATGCTTCTAATATGGTTAACATGAATGTAATCCCATATTCTGCTACCGTCAACTAAAAATTATAAATAAAAAACGAATCATACTTAGATCAAGTACATGATTTCTTATTAACTTTTGGTGTAGGCTATAGTTTCTAATTAAATTCGTTACCAGACCCTGGGCGAAATAAATACACAGATATCAGTAATCAGTTTTATACTGATAATTGTGACACTGATATCAGTATGATATTATACTGGTGTCAGTCAAACAGTTCAGAATTATCAGAGTAATATAATGATAAAACTATAATTTATACTGATATTGGTATGAAGTATACTGGCATTAGTCAAACCTTGTCTACTGATGTCACTATGCTGTACTGATACTACTATAACTAACCAATATCAATATGACTATATGATGTAAATCTAGCTCATACTGATATCGGTATGGGTTATACTGGCATCAGTCAAGCATTGCCTACTGATGTCACTATGCTGTGTGGTATCATTTAGTACTTGCTAGCCTATCGTCACTAGATTGAAAATGTATGGATTATCTTTTTAATTTTGATTAACTTTTAAATGCTCGTTTGAAACATGTACCCACGAGCATATCCTGTATGCTAATTGGCTGTATGCATTTAAGCATATATAGAACGTTTACAAACAATCATCAGAAATATGTTTACTTACATTAATGCGAACAGCTTAAGCATGTTAGACGTGTACAGCAATGGGTACATCTCTGAAAGTTGGCAATCACTTATAACATCTGTGTAATGCGTGATTGCCTATTAACAAAAACACGAATGCTATATATGTATATAATATATCAAAAGTTATCACTGTTTGAAAATAACTTTTCTGTTTGGCCCCGTCTTCCGTGAATACATGTATGAGTAAAAGAAGAGGGGGATGCGAAATGGGGACATTTTAATGCATGTGTTTTTTTTACTCTGGAATTCCATCGGATCCCTCCTTGCAAATAATGTCAGTTGAGTGAGTGTCTGCACGCTTCTTCTTCCGTCTTGGTTTGATGTCAGCTCGATCAGAGGTTATAACTTCGGATTCCACTTTCATGGGAGGACAGAGGAAGACAGGCAATGAAAAATTTAACATGTTGAGCGTAATGCATGCAGGAGTAGCAAATGTAAACGAAAAATGAATGGAAAGTGGAGAAAGGGAGTCGTAGAAATAAGGGTGATAAGGGCAAAAAGGAAAGCAGGTCAGGAAAAAAATGCAATTTCTATGAGATATACGCTATGGAACTAAAATGTTAAATATCTTAATATCTTTTTTTTTTTTTTTTTTTTGTCAACCAACAACACGGCAAAGGAAATTAAGAAAGTTTTTGCCACCGTCGTTTTGGCTCTATCTTTGCATTATTATTTGCTTTTGTTTTCATTTATATCTAAAAGATCCATTTTACTGACCTTTAATATTACATTTTTCAATGCATTATTGTATTTTTTGTGTGAAAGTATGATGATGGCTTTGTTTTTTATCGCTATTTAGATGAGCATCCACATCTTGAATGAGCTTGTCTTTCTTGAGTTTATACCTGGTGTTAAATAAATACATAAATCAGGTTACTTAAATTGCAAATACATAATAATATGGGTACCCGAGTAAACGGCGTGCGACTGAATTCTCGAGACAAAATCTGATGTCTCCATGGAACATGCATGTACATGTATTTTATAGTAGGTCTAAATGTTGTAGAACAACAAATTTATAACTGAAATTATATAACATTAAGTAGGAATACCCCTTCTGCCTGATTCTGTGACATACACGCGATGTACCTCTCAAAATACACATGTTTCAAAATGCATACACGAATTCTTGAAGCCTAAAAAATGGAAATCTGTTTATAAAGTATATGCCAATTATAAATAGATTGACGCATAAATCATTTGCATACACATAAAGGCTTATTAAGTGTATATTTTTAGTGCATATATACAGTATGTACAATTGTATATTTAATTTGTCAATGCAAATACATTACCACCCTATATCTCTCCCAATTTCCAAACCTTATGCACTCTCTTTGAAGCTGAAACTAGTGCAACTTTTGTGTGTGTGTTGGTATCGTGTTTAGACTGTTTAGAAAAATGTGCATGCGCGCTTTTCTGCTGGAAGTCAATAGTTTTATGGAAGGATGCATATGGCGCAGCATTTTCTCCTTCTAAAAGTTTAATGAGCATTAGTGGTTAGATTGTAGGTTGATGTCAATCTTTTGGTAGGCCATGGAGGGAAGAGCCTGCCGTCCCAACGGAATATCTAGGATAAGGACAGTATAATAATTCATTGATGCAGGAGTGTGAAGTGGATGCGAATTCTTACCAGGTTTGAAGCATTGGGGAGAAACAGCGCTGCCATTCCCATAGGCGTACATCATCCGGTGTGATTAGAGTCAGCAGGAAGCGCCAGGCCTATGCCAAATCTTGTTTGACCCGTGCGGGTTTCTTGTGGGATTCACCTGTTAGAAAACGACCACGTTTCCCTTTTCAAAAGAATGAATAATTAAGGCAGTCACATTTTATGTTGGAGAAAACACTGAAAAACGTACTTGCGCAAATGCACTCGCAGACAGTCAGTCAGTCATGGAGTTGTCGGAGACATGCGTCTATATAGCATTTGTTCACGTATATACTGCTTCCATTAGCGTCTCTGAAACAGTAAAAGAAATCTATGTATACATGTACACTGTATATATGCAGGTACATGATAATACATGCTATATTTATCCATTCTAGAGCTTCACCCCACTATAAAATCAACATATATAGAATAAGTATATTAGTTTGATCAGCTCACTTTATGTATAACGACATGTTACCGATGACATCACATGACTTTGAATTCATTGAACATTATTCTTATACAGACTGCTCGTTCATTATGATAGATTGGTCATGTGATGTTGTTAGCGTAAAGTCCATTGTTCTTTCAATTTTGCCTAGCGTGGGCTGCATGGATAATAGTATAAATGTTATCTATATTATTCACTACAATTATATATACATGAATGGTGTTGTCAGGACTTTTTACAATGTATATCTTTCTGGGCATATAACGGTTTTTAGCCGCAAATACAGGTCTCCACATATGCAATGAACATGAAAAAAATGCCCCTGTAAACTGAAAGTTATATTAGGTTAGATCTGTCTAGGCTAGGTTAGATTCAGTTAGGTTAGCCTAGGTTCGGTTAGACAAAGTTAGGTTGGGTTAATCGACTTTCTCCTCTTGAAACCGGGAGGTTATAGGTCAGGAGCCCTCCCCTAAAAACTGGAGGTTTGGTCAAGATCCATCCCTTAGAAACCGGAGGTTAGGTCAGGATCCCCTCCCTTTGCCTATTTTTTTTTTCACTTAAATTAAATAAATTAATGCTGTAGCAATACTCATCATTCACGACCGCCATTTTCAAATGAACTTAAAATGGAATGCAAACGCCACGAGCTCTATTAAAAGTGCACATGGATAGGCCTTCATTTAAGGCTATAGGAATGAGACAGCTGGCTAAATCAAAGTTCTACCCGTTAACCTTTCAAGAAGTTTGTTATAGTTTTACAAAGAGGTGTCTGCATTCTTGTAGGGCTATATACAAGTCGATGAGCAGGGCACGAGACGTCCATTGAAATGAACAGTCTCGCGGTGTCTCGTGCAGTACGTCTGGTGCCCTTCGCAACGCAAATAATGTGCAGCTAGGAAAACCTGGCTTTAATGTATTGCCCTAGGCCACACTAGGTTGGAAACGCGCGTTTGGCTAGCCTCAAACAGGGCATCGAATTTAAGTTCTAGAATTATAACATTTGCGCATTAATATCTCGTGCGAAAATTCTTTTTTTTAATTAAAAACCATGTTTGAGGCTAGCCAAACGCGCGTTTCCAGCCTAGTGTGGCCTGGGGCTAAAAATCACCAAACAAACAAGACGATGACGTCACATGAATTTGTTTTCGAAAGGTGACAATTCATTCGCAGTTACGATTCAGGACTTTTAAATATGTCGCGATTGTCCAATGGCTGGTCGTTAAATTTGTGCGAACGCGAATGCATGCATGCAGTTAATCCATGTATCCAGACACCGTCAACTTCAATCCTATGTCTATGGCATGGCAAAAGTTGCAAGGAGTACTTTCATCCTTCGGGTGTCTCGTTACGTGTTAACATTGATTTTACAGTTCCACTAAAAGTCAGCAAATGTTTCATTGAATTAGTCCTATACAAATTACTGCGCACCAGATTCCGAAACATCGTCTGTCGTCTCCTTCCTGCCATTTGGTTCCCCTGAATGTTTTCCAAAAACATAAATGTCACGTAGGCAGTTGAAAATGGGATTTCTAGAAGAACTTCCAATGTTAACCAGCTGCGTCGTTTGTCCATCCTACGAGGCATATAGGGCTATAGCTATATACCACATATACAATTGTAGAATGCCAGTAACCATGCAATTTCTTTCTCTTTATAGTTAGTTTGCGATTTATGATTTTAGTTACGTCCATGTTGATGAGAATTTTCAAGAAAAAATGCTGCTGAATGATGACACGACATGCCACGTGCCTTATTCAGACGGCTATTTTGCTATACATGTACATGTATATGTATATGCAAGAGCGCATGGAGAGTGCAATGGAGAATATTTATAATAATACCGAATATTTTGTTTGTACAGTATAATTACGAAAACCTTATACAAGTGTACATGTACATGTACCATATTTCCCATGCTTGACCACATACACTAGTTAAGATTGTTGTGTGAGTGAAATACAAGCTTTGCAAATATATACGTCTTTCAATTGTATATAATAGTCAAGCATCTATCGTTAGGAGCTATAGTCTATAGACTGCACGCAGTGTGGGGTCTTACCAAAATTGTCTTAGCATTAAAATCTTAAAAGGCGATTCTAAATAAGTCTTAGTTTTAAATCTTAAGATATTGTAAAAATGTTTCAAGTTTTAGCACTGTCTTCCCTAAAAAGTGTCTACAATTAAGTGTATAATCTTAAAAATATTATTTTTACCTGATCTAATATGGATGGATGGGACAAAGCTGCAATTATTTCATTTATATAGAAGACCAATTTAGAAATCCAATTTGCTAAATTAAAAAGTTGCTTAAATAGCGCGAAGTTCGTTATTCAGGTGTATGTCTATAATTAACAAATTATCCTAATGAAACTGTTTAAAAGCATGCATGTATAATATTCCAATGAAATTATAAATATGCAAGGATATAGTTTAAGAGCTTAACAAACAATGAATGGAATTACGTGTATTTTCATTCGTTTTTTTAATGGTGAAATTTGCAATAGATCCATTGGAACTTGTAAAGTTGTTTTCTAGATGTTATTGATTGTACATTAAACGTCTTGTATAAGCAATGTTTCATCCACTCTCCATGTGTTTCGCAATCCAAACAGCAAGAGCATATCTAAAGCAAAATTTATTGAAATAAGTTATTCCATTTCATATCCTGAAAAAAAATCTAATGAAATCTAATGCTTTTTTTTGGATACCGATCCGATATTGCCACATCATTCGCGAATTATTTATTACCAAGCATATTTAGACAGTTTGCCTGTTTGCATAAGCCACATTTCATTTTTATGCATGCAGTATGCCATTACCGTTCCATGTATTATTGGTTTCGGTTCACCCCCAAATAGGGTTTGGCCCGTAGGGCCGTATGTATATTCTGTTGTTAACGTGGCACACAACAGCGTGCAGTTCCACGTATTTTATTCGCACCCTGGCATCCATTAAATTCTTTTTAGTCTTTCTTTATATGCTGAGCAACGCCCATCAATCGGCATTCAGCTTAAAAGGATTATGGCTCTTTTTTTCCTTCTCTTTTCCCTATTTTCATTTAGTACATTTTTTTGGATTAATGACAGTCATAATTTAGCCTAATATGTTACTTTATTTTTTTATGCATCTATAAGCCACCTTTGCAATTGAATGCTAACTCGAGTTGACATCACGTATATACCTATTGTATGATGGGGGTTTTATGAGGTTTACGCACGAGTCTTCACTAAGCTTTTTGCTTTATTCACTAACATGCACGCGTGCTAACTTATTCCATGCATTTTATATTCTGCAAACATTGCAAACATATTTATTTAATAATCATATTTCAGCATTGCTCGTGCACCTTTTGAAAGCCTGGAGCTGTCACGGTGAACGAGTAGGCTTAATTCTGGGGAAAAAGTCGAATGGAAATAAGTCATGTGAAATTATCAAACAAATCATGATACTATGGATGGTAATTGCACGTGTGCATTCATAAGCTTTCATCATTGTCTTCAGAAGCCGCCTATATCACCTTATTTATCGAACGCTTGAAACGGCCGGGCATTTTCATTATTCGAATGACTCATCAAATGGGTTTAGCATCTCACGGACTTATAAAAATCGTCAATCGATATTTATTTTGAGACTTAGGCCCCAGGCCACACTAGGCTGGAAACGCGCGTTTGGCTAGTCTCAAACAAGGCTTTTAATTAAAAACGAATTTTCGCACGAGATATTAATGTGCAAATTTTATAATTCTAGAATTTAAATTAAATTCGATGCTCTGTTTGAGGCTATAGCCAAACGCGCGTTTCCAGCCTAGTGTGGCCTGGGGCTTATTAATGCACCAGGTTTTTGAAACTGCAGAGCTGAATACTGTACAGTGAAACCTGTGAATAAGAGCCCTCCATATAGTGTACTACCTGGTTTTTGGTAGCGCACCCTATAATAGTCGGCATGGATCGATTTTATAGAGCAAACTTACCTTTATATAGCGTATTACCTGCAAAACGCACACTCGTTTCCTGGGACAGAATCACGATTTTACCTGTGAAGAGCGTACGCCAAAGCTATTTTTTCGGTTATGTTTATGTTAAAAAAAACATTAAAAATGCAACATCTTTCTTTGTGCATATTACTTGTGGTAATATTTACAGCATGTACGCGTACATCATGAGTGCAGTTGAACACGTATACACGAACATGATGTGTATAGTTAATGTACAGTATATGCACAGCATGTACACGTTATACCCTTGGGTGTGTGGCCATCACTTTAGCTGAACCTTCATATAGCATATCCCTTCAAGTAGCACACCCCATGGTTTGGTCCCAAGCGGATGCGCTATTCACAGGTTTCACTGTATATGCAATCGTTTAAGATCGATTAAGTTTTTTTCTGTTATAAGAGAACTATAGTTTTCTGTCCAACCTAAACTTGTAAAACGTATAAGAAATTGTAGATAAATTATTACCATGGATATTTAACATTAACTTAATATAATTTTTTATGGAAAAATATCTGTTACACTGATTAAGTTATACATGTATACGAGTACATACAGAGAATATTGCCCTATTTAATAGTTGGAGATAAAAGCACGTTTCAAATTTTCTCAGCTTTTGGTATATTTTGTATTTATACATGTAACTCCAAAACAAGCGCCGTAAATTTCGTTATGACTGCATATTTCACCCTTGTCTAATGTTATTCACCAGATTGTAATTCTTTTTTGTGCATATAGAGCGCAACAGGCCATTAATTTAATAGCACCAATGTTCTTAACACAATATTAAGCATAACAGCCATGCGCTGCGTATAATTTCCTTAAAAAATGTTTGTTTGCAAAACCTATTAAGATGATGGTTATTGGCGAAGTGAAGCACCATCCGTTACCTAATGTAACTACCGACCATAAATCCATATCAATCATGTATCTCGTGTATATAGCCTTCTCAATCTTCTAAGAAATCTTCCCACCTTTTTTATTCGAAGGAAAATGCTAAAAGCTTATCTTCTGATGGGGGCCAGAATGCGTATAGGTGCGAAGTAGGAAATATGCTCACTTTTCCTTCTGATATAAAATTGATGATTGAAGAAAGATGATCCAATAAGATATTGGTATTATCTACTCGAGAGTAATTGTAAGACATCTATCATAATTAACAAAAATGTGACACGATGACATGGTAATTGCCTGTAATGCACCCAACTTAAGATGGATGGAGAAAGGCACTCCAACATCCATTTATCTAGATATATATTCAACAAAAGTAGAGATATACTGAAACACTTTGTGCCGAGCCAGTTTTAGCCATTGGAATTGAAAGGCTGCAATAGTATCCATGAAAAAAAAAACATTACATGAAGAGAACAACAAAAAAAATGGCGCAGTGATGATCACTTTTCGTAGAGTTACTACAATACATGTAAGTGGAGGAAATCCTTCCAAGAACTGTAGCTTTGTTGCTGCGTTAAAATGTGAAATAAAGGATACCTGGTGCTGGCCCTTATACTTGTATATTTCATTCTGAGCAAGTTGCACAACGTTATGTCCTAGCTCTAATTAACAAATTGACCATTACAAAGAAATGGTCTGATAAATCTCTTTAGAGATGTCGCATTGCGCCACCATCTCTAACGGGAATTGCTTTTTCAATGCTACGTTTTATAACAAACTCTCTAGTTGATCCACGGTTTAATCCTATGTGGTTTCATGGGTATGCTCCGGCGGCTTTATAACTACATCGCGCCACCATGTGGGAGTTTGGTAAATGATTTTAAGTACCAAATCTTGTCCATTAAGGTTAGTTTTAATGGCTATTAAAATACTAACTTCTGCTAACAGTTCTATCGAAATCTATATGGTCGAAATGAAAATTGGAGGAATCGTTTAAATGCTTTTGCTTGTGCACATGCGCGAGTGCCATCCTTTCAGCAAATTGATATTTTCAGCATGGCTGAAATTCCCCAGATCATATTATAAAATATCTTCATTTATATATAGACCTGCATTATATAAGTAAATATATCGCACGAGGATGGGGGGGGGGGGGGGAATTTTGATATCGGAAAATAGGATACCTGGAGAATTTTTTTCCCCTTGGTTCCTTTCATTTTGATTGACCCATGGGTATGTCTCAGGAATTTTGGTTGACCACGGGTTTTTCTCACAAATAAAACCCCAGACAAAACAGAAAAAATATTCTCCGGGTAAATATTATTGCATGTACATGTACAGTGATTTAGTAAAGCCTGTTAAAAGTGACCACCCAAAAAATTTGCACAGCTGGTTACTGTACACCATTGTGTACATGGTCATCATAAAGACTTGCTAATCTGAAAAATTTAAGCTACATGTAATGTACATGTTTTATAATTTTGCTGGTTTTATTTAAGTTGATGCCCTCAGGGTCCTTATTGTATATATACACTTGCAGTAAAGGAAACCCCATGCATTGCAGTAACTGCATTGATTCAACCAATTATAAAACTTCGCAGTTTTTGTAAGGGGTACTCATAACTTGTGCTCAGATAGCCTCTCCGCAATGACCTCAAAA
>JAQGCC010001828.1:0-21197 GCA_034698905.1 Xestoiulus laeticollis | reverse complement strand
AATTAGCAACCATGCAAACCAGTGAAATTAATTCCACGAAACTCTTTTTGTGGTTAACCGAGTTGGTCATTTCCAAAGTCTACTTCTTACTAAACCCTTATCGTTTGTTAGGAATTCTTAAAAATGTTCCTCGACTACAAAATACTGCACCATAGAATCAATAACAAGTTGACTCATGCTTTAACCAAATAATCGAATGGCACCTTTTTTTCGCAGAATCCCCCTGTTAAAAAAGTGACATATGGACATGCGAAGGAGATCGTTCGTAATCTGCACGACATGTTCGTATCTTATCGTAGAGGATAACGTCAATTGCTGTTTACCTGCATTACTTATTTTTCCCAACCAATACGCTAGGTAAAGTACGACTTTTGCTGTCAAAGTACAAAGGTCTGGTTGTAGCTAAGGAAGCCAAATCATGCGCCGGTTATAGATCTACCTACACAACAACTTGACGTCCTACAAATGCCCTTTACGTACCAATCAATTATTTGCCATATACCACGTCATCAATAGACAAGTCAAGCATGAAATCAATACTGTTTACCCTTTACCTTAATAAAGAGTGGATCATACAATTTACATGTACATTCTCTATTGCAAACTAATACACCGATTCCCATCCGAATTTTGTCAGCGGCATAGACGGAAAAGCAGGCCGAGTGACCAACACTAGCAATGGTCAAACTGGAATTCAATTTATCCAAAATTTGAAAAAAAACTTCAATTCAATTCCTTGCCCTGCAGTCAGCATGTAGTATGCCATGTGGCAGGGAATAAAGTGCCAGAATTTTTTTTGGGAAGATTATACGGTCGTGGCCGCTTTTTGGGGAACTATTCCGGCATTCGCCTTTAACGTGCCCATATAGGCGATTAAGGGAGGTTGTGGGAAACCACAAAAAACCACAACCAGGATAGCCGACCGGTGTCTCTTGAAATCAAGGAGCTAAGCATAACCTCTAAACCAACCTTGTCGGAAGCTTTTCATTTAACCATACAAATTAAATTCATAAAACAACTTTGGGACCTAACATATTACAGACATAAGATCCGTTCGCGAATAGATCTCGTCTCTATTTTGACATAATTAGAACAAATTCCTGGTCACGAAGGCGCAGAGCCAACAGGTTTTTGTTTAACCAACACGGCACAGCATGTCCAGATGAATCGTCCGCTGGATTTCACTTGGAATTTGGTTTTATAATTGGTCCTGTTCGACGAAAGAATTTACGCGTCCAACGCAACACTTCTGGTGTGTCGTGTCGGAAAACTCGCAACTTGTCTGCGCCGAGCTTCCGTAAATTTGTCTGAATTTTATTCCGTAAAAGAGAAGATAGAATTCGTGAACGGACCTAATGACACTGGCATAATCCGGTTAAACCCTACTAAAATGCAAGCATACTTTTAAAAATGGCAAAGAGCAGAAATTAAGGATCGAGCACATATCGGCACATGGCACAACTAGGAACAAAATATCCAAAACTAAATACGTACTAGGGGGAACATCATAAGAAGCATCCACCCTTTTAGGGGTAGGCGAAGGAGTTTGGATCCTTGGTTCCGGAACATCGTACAAATAGACGTCTCCTACCTTGTGCGGGATGATTACCTTGAAAAGGAAAGAAAACATGTAAACTAGTCACAACTCACTCGTAATGCTCTACACCGACAAATTCGTTATTCATGACAGCAAACCGATATTCGGGATTAGAAAAAAACAGTGAAAAAACTGCCTTACTTTGTTCGGATTGGTGAACTTTCTTTCCCTCGAAGCGGGGTTGGCATTCTGCTGGTGAGGCGACGTTTGCGAAAGTACGGATGGAAATCCCCGAAGAGGGTCCGATGCCTGCCGGACATGCCTGGACTGGATCGGCGACGTGGACAGTGGATTTGCACTGCAAACGACGTGTCCCATCAGCCGCAATCGATTTCCCGGACAAATCCCAAACTTTCCTCGCAGCGAGCAAAGCCACCATCCTGCAAGTCCATGGTGATTTTGTTCCAGCACCGTCAAGATGTCACCTTTGCAGAAGGCCAGCTCCTCTTGCGCTTCTGCGACATTGTCGTACAGAGCCGTGGCCAAAACGCACTGTTCAATGAGAAGAAAAAAAAACAAAAACTATTACTTGAATATCCAAGTTGTATCCAAAAATGGCTGCTAAGACACATCATCCCTTCAACACTAACATAATTCTCATTTGTTTTTTTCAACGGGTATGGCCCTTGTGCAGGAACCCTTGGTGTCACTTTCGCATTACAATTGGATACATTCTTGAGATTCGACCTATGATGCATAAACGCCGATTGGAACATTTTCCCTGATGTTGTCAAGTGCCTGCTTCTTGATCACATTTCTCCTTAGTGTACTAAGACAAGCGTTTGGTCCTATAGAACTGTCAGAACTGATAACTCAAAAAAACACACGTAGACTCGTGTATGCAACAAACTGCAAGCAAGAGATTACTATCTAATTTTGAGCTTTGATACCTGCACAGTCCATAGTCTGATAAACCTCTTATCCATAAGCTGTTTCGTTTAGTCCACACGTCCTCGATTTTTGGACCAGGTAACAAAAAAATGCTCTCAGATTATTTGTACTCATTGTACTACTACTAATCAGTACGAAGCTAGTTTTTTTACATGATATGAAACTGCATGATTGTTACTTAGCACCTATGTAGTAGCAATCACTTTTGTGTAGTTGTAGATTAAGTTGTTGATGAGTTCAGGAACGAACCAATCTTCCCATTTAAAGTTTAGACAGATTTAAGACATTTAAAATGTATTTCCTGTGCAGTAAAGTAGGAATTGTTTGCAAAACTGCCCAACAAGTATAGCGAAAAGAGATTTTTTTTTCTCTTGGCATCCTTCATCAGGTTTAGCTTTTCTAAACGACTCCTATAAATTGACAATGTGCAAATCCTCATAATGGAAAAACCAGCATTTTGCAAAACCGGTTAATGAAAGATTATCTTTTTTTAGCATGGAAAAAGATGTAAAAACGTGGAGGGATGTCAAGTTTTTGGCTCAGGGTTCAATCGTTTCAAATATTTTGGTTGGGAGCAAGAGAGAGAAGCCTTAAGACGACCTTGAAAAGGGTGAATGACCAAGACCTATCTCACGACCAGAACTAGACAAGAAAAAATGAGCATGGCAAGCTCATCAGGTTTACCTGCAATTTTTTTTTTCGGTCATTCTACATGCAAATCTAAAATGTTTTGCTGTCTGCACGCCCAAATGGACGTAAAATGGGGGTAATTAACCCTGTGAATCGCCTTCACGATGCTATTTTGCGCTTACTTTCGTACCATTATTCACCCACAGGCGACAACATGGTGAACACTCAAGACAATGGTCAGTAACTCCATGAATTATCCCCATTAGTTAGACAATGAAAAACAAGAGCAGGCGGAAAACCACCTTATTTATTTATAAACTGTCCAAATAAATACACAAAAAAGCCTTTTCAAAACTTCTGAAATATGTGCTTCCTTGGAAATTGGCCTGCCTCTTTCAGTTCACTAAGCTGCCATTAAGCTCAAATAGAATTAAGTCAGAACTTTGAACCTGTTCAAATCGGTGGCCTAAAACTATACCGTGCCATGGATTAATGAGGATTAAGATGGATTTGTTGACAGATAAACGAAAGGTTGATGCACATTTCCTAATTAGGCCATCGTTTCTGAAAATCGACTTTCAATGGTTCAGGACATGTATAATGTACATTATATTGCACAGAGTGTTAGCCTACACGTAAATATGAATTGAATTTACCTCTACAGTAATTGTAATACATTAAGTTTAGAATGGTATTGAAATTCAATCCTTGTTCAAATAAAAACAGGACATTTTTAACCAACATTCCAAACTTCCAAGGCGTAGCAGTTTCAAAAGCATAAAGATAAATGTTGTCTTGCATTGCATTACTAGCCTTGAAATAAGAAGTTACACCCAAAACCTCCAAATAAACATCAAAAAGTGAAATAAAAAAAACAAGCATGACATTTTCTTATCTTTGTTTAGAAATAAATAGTCGGTACATGCAAGCAAAATGTATTTGTGGTTTAGTCTATATTGGCCTCACCTTCCAAATGCCTAGCAAAATACAAGAAACTGTAAATACAGGAATGCCTACAATTAATTTTAGTCTAATTAGGGCTGGGGGGAATAATTTGCGGATTTTCACGACATGTAGGCCCACTGAAATGAATAACCGGAAATTTTACTTAATTATTTTCAATGACACATCCACAGCTTGTCCTGGTAGACATATTGGAATGATTCGATTTTCTCATAATCTAACACAAAAACTTTCCATGCATTTAATTCAAATGATGTTTTAATTGCTGGTTCTCTGCTGTCAGCGTTGAATTAGGATCCAAGATGTATGTCAGATGTGCATTACTCTAGTTTACATCATTTTATGTGTTTATGCCACCATAATTGGCCAGCTGAAAGTGCCACTAAAACTAGGAGGCATGGGACAATCCCCATTCACTTTGATGAGCACTGAGCAGACAAACTATTTAACACGAAGAATGGCAACTATTCATTATGCATCGACTATGTTTAGGCTACACACCACAGGACAAAAAAAAATCTTGTCATAACCCTTCACAAAGCTCTCGTGTTCTAATTTACCATTGCAATCCCAACCATTGACCTTTAAAAAGGCACACAATGTCGTGTTTAATAATGGGCTTTTTTAATATCAAGTTATCAAGCCATTAGACATCAGTACTTCATTTTAGTGGTGGCAGGCACCATTTCATCTTTGGACACAAGATACCCTTTAGAAGAGACACGAGACTATGCAAGAGCAATAAAAAAAATGTTGTCATGCATTCCAGGGTAATGTAGAAGACGATTTAGTGACACATGAGATCAATCCAACAAATGACTTTGAATTGTTGTCACCAGGAGTCCAACAAATCTCAACTTCCACTTGGCCCTAGGTGAAACTTATTCCAGCAAAGGGGACAAAAGCAAGTAACGTCTTTGAAAAACTTGGGAGCCTACCCCATATAGGATTTTTTCTCTCTCCTTCATTGAAAAAAAAAATCAAAAGCGAGAGTAATAGCTAACGGTGGCTTAAACTTGACATGGAACAGCGTGTGAAATGGCTGAAGACACGTCATTTCAGAGTCAATAGCATGAGACAAATTTGTAGAAGCACTCAAGTCCATTTTCCCATTGAAGCCCAAAAGCGTTTTATGGTGAAGGACCTCAGCATTTATATAAGAGATATAGTGAAGGGAAAACTGCTCCAAAAAATACGAATAATATGAAACTAGCGGGAAGTCCCCGTCTGAAGAATACAAAGATGTAGTTTGTGTGCAAAAGTGTGGGAGGTTTTCTCATTGAGAGCTTTGGTGAAAAAAAAAAAATAGGTGGGGATGAGGAACACAGGAAGGGTAATGGGGGTAGAGGATGCTTTTTTAAATAGCAGCGGGTGGGCAAGCACTGACAGTTCCCATTGAACCCAACGACATAAAAAAAAAATGCCCATAGAAAAAGTTCACAAAAACCCATGCATTGATTTTTCAGATGGATCAACGCCTAAATGCATTTTTCCACTAAAAACCTCCAGGGTCATATTCCAAGAATCACGTGGCAGACTATTAGCTCACGATTTTCCAGAAAAAAAGAACGTTGACACAAAGCGCAAATTTCGTTACCTCAAATTTGTCGCTAGACTTAATTAAAATCGCATTTTTAATTGAGTCCGTCGGGGAGAAACTGGCTCGCAACAAATCTACCGTCGAATCTCTCGAGAGCACATTTATCCATGACTGGGATAAAAAGAAAGATTGTTGTTAATAACACTACATGTGCAAGAATAATTATGGTAATTTCGTCCTGCAATTGATGGATGTGCAAGGTAGCAAACCAGTCGCAAAAGTACAGGAAATCGATTTAGGCTGAGAGAGAGAAAAAAAAAATAGCATTAGATTTTTCCCAGGTACTTTCGGACAGGTTTTTCAAACTTTCACCACCAGAAGCACCGATTAGAAACTTTGAAAATAAGTGAAAACAGCCACTGACCACCACTTGCAATGAGAGGAAATTATGTTAGTGCCAATGGGCCCCTTCACGAATAATGCAGAGCAGTAATCCTAAACTCTCAACAATACCAACGTCTGGACCGTTCCAGACAAGGCTAATTTATAAAATTTATCTATACGTGCAAAGACATTAATCGTCTTTAGGGCATCGAGGTGAAGCATGTACATGTTGACAACAGGAGGAGGGGTTAGGGAACCCATTCTATCATTTTCTCAAAAACAACTATTATTTTCATGGGAATGTGTCAACACAGCATTCACAAAAAGAATGTTTACCTAGTTGTCCTTTTGTTTTCAGAGAATGTTCATAAAAAAACGTTGTCAGCTATCTTCCATGGTTTTGCCTGACAGTAAACTGTCATGTATGTATACTGTGTTATCTAATATTGATTCCCCAGCATCATGAATCATTTTGATCAAATTGATATTGCTTTTGCAGCCATGGATGCAATAACCTAGGACCAAAATGCAAGGACGTGTTCCAAGTCATGCACTACCATAAGAAAAATGGGAGTACATTAATGTAGCAAGAGGCATCACTTCACAAATTGGCATAAAACATGCTTCATTTTGAGCCACTCCATGCACGTTATTAAAAACTCTGGGGAAGTTCAAATCTACGTAACCTGCTTCCTTCACACGCCTTATCTCTCAAAACCCTGAACATTAATTAGAAATCGTGCTTGCCCCAAATTTTAACGAGCAATTAACTAGCCCGTATAAACTATCCCAGATACACAAGACGGCGGCTTGTTGTGTTCAGCTGCTGTTTTAAGCAGCTTGGAATTGAATGAACAATTTTTTAATTGTCCGCAATGCCAATCCTTGACCTAAGCACAGAAAAAGCTAATAATACCAGCTTGCATATTTACATTAAATTATAGATATGGTCGTCCTTGTAACCAATTTTTGCTATAGAAAAATGCCAGTTTTCATAACATCTCACTCGCATTTTTAAAGGATCAGTACCGGAAATAAAACCCTCTATATTTGCAATGCAGTGGGTAGAGCTTAGTCTTAAGACACGCATTTTCATAGTAGCTCATCTTAAGACTAAGACACTTTGTTTAAAACAAATATGTTAATACTCAAGCAATAGTCTTAATTTTTACATTTATGGAGGAACATATTTGTCAGAACAAGTAGCAAATGTTAGATGTCGGGTCTTTTAAGAATAAACCAAATTTATTTTTCAGTCATTTTTGAACAACACTGCCTTTATTCTTCTTCGTTTTTGGTCCTCGTATTTAAATTCACATGTTTTACATAAAATCAGAGGAGGTCTTCTTAGTATATAATAATTGGAGCTTTGTAGTTGACTCCGTCCATATCATATCAGGTAATATTTAATAAAATTACCGCAAATATTGGGTTTATTCGAGACCTGGGGTTTTTTAATTTTATTCCCTCAAAATTGGTACAGTATCACATCAGTAAATTAAATATGACAAAAACTTATCAGAAACAAGCAGTTAAGGTACCTGTATTTTATTTGCCTGACATTTCAATAATTTGGGGAATCCCCTTTGCACTGAGCGAAACTATCAGAAAATGCGAGGCGCGCGAGCCCTTAGGAAATTCCCCTAACACCCGGGGTTTAGTCGAGACCCGGGTTCATTAAGCAATTACGCTGGTGAACGACCCTGGGTTTAATCGAGTATTTACGGTAAGGTATAAATGTATATGCAAATCAGGTAAATGTTGGGCACCATTTTGACAGTTTTAAGACTATTAGACCTATACGTTTAAGTAATGTCTCAAGACACATTATTACTAGGACACTTATTTCCGAGTGCTCTATTGCTGCTAATACGAATTCTCTAATCGAGGGATGGAAAACAAAAAAATCGTAAAAAAGGGGGATGAAAGGGAACCTAAAAATGACAGATGGAGGACTCAAATTGGAGGAGGGGCATAATTACCAGATCACATTGACACACAAAACAACAACAATGAAAACCTCGACACATTCAATAATGTGACCCGATTTCATAACGACGAAATCTAGAAGAAATGTGCTAATTATAATTATAAATGTGCTAATAACAATTAGTATTTAACCAACTGTGTTTGTGGAAGATATAATAAGGCTTTTCAGCAAAAAAGCGTTAGGCCTAACCTGGATAGATGGGAAAGGGGGATGAGGGGATGTAAACAAATCAAGCAATATCGGGAACCATACCTGCTGATTATCCATCGATGCTATTGAACTGGACACGGGTGCCAGCATGCTATCAAATCACCATTATCCCAAAATTTCGGTAAAAAAAGACCATGCAAGCACTAGTATTCCAGAACAATATTCCATTGGAAAGCTCTTTCTTCGTCTTCTTCCATGGCGCTGGTATCGCACTCGAAAAACGGACTTATTAACCAGATGGGAGAGAAAAAATGCCAACAATTTCGTCGTTTCAATGACTGCTCGATTTAAAACAGCACACAGTCGGCAGCAGACTCCATCGCGTCTCCATAGAGATAACGCTGGCTAGCAGCGAATAGATTTTCAAAAAAAAAAAAAACCAGGAGGAGGAGGAGGAGGGAAGACCAACGTTCGGCGGAATCCCAAATGCTCAGAAAAAGAGGCTCCAGAAGCTCGCCTCAATGGTGAAGAGTACTCGTTTCGGACAGGCGAGGGGATAATTGCGTGTTTGGGGGCACTTCATCAATTTCGGGAGTATTTTTTTAAAACATTTACCAATCATGTTTAAAAACGTGTATTTTAGTACATGTATATATGTTTGCAGTCATATTTTATCTACTTGAATCTAATGTGATTAGAGTCAAAAATGGGCAATTTATAAATGACCGGGCTGCAGGCTATAAAACTTGGGATTCTTTAGAGAAATGTACATTGAAACCTGGGAAAGTGACCACTTCCTTATGGCATCCATATGAAACGATTTTAGTGCAATGCATTTCCATTTTAAAAAATTCTCTGTACAGTGACCATGCGCATTTTTTCCATTGACAATGCATATAACCTAGAAGAGGGATTCTAACCTAGCCTAACTTTGCCTAACCAAACCTAACTATTTTGAATAATTACAATTAACCCAGCTAGCCTTCGGTTTACAGGGGTTCCACTTTTCTTTCATTCATGTAACATGGAATCTAATGTGAGTTCCATATAGATTCCATTCATGAAACATGAAACTGCAGAACCGCTGTAAACTGAAGGCTAGCTAGGTTAGGTTTGGTTTCAGGCAAAGTTAGGTCAGGTCAGAATCCATCCACTCGAAAATGGACCAATAACACTAGAAAATAGCAATAGCCGGCTAAAGTAAACTTCTACCGTGTCATTTATTCATCTTGCTTAGTTATTGTGTGACGCTGAGGACAAATTCAGCCGAGCTTACTCAAGCTAGTTCGAATTCCATGCAAAAATGATAACCAAATATCAAAACCAGAACGTCAAATGTTGGCATTTCAATAAACTTCCATGTCATATTGTCAGGGAAGCTATTTTCATAGGTGTTATTCCAGTTGTGGGTGTTGTCCAGATGTAGAGCCAAAGCGAATGTTTACATGAGTCCACAAGCCCATGCTTTTATTGTTATTGGGGAGTTTACTGTAATGCACATGTTTCATCCCGAAATGGAACTTTCAACATCCTTCCACAGGGACTCATGTATCGTCAAGGTTGCCCAGAAATGAAATGTTCAACTTCCCTAACTTTTCCAGTGTTTAAAACAATTCGTTGACCATGTCTAACCAATTTCTCCGTCACAGCCAATTTTCCAGGTCTGTAGGGAATCCTGTTGTATTTCCTTCAAGGTTAACGTAATGCTAGGCTGCTTTCCCAGAAACACCACTGAAATTCTAAGAGCATATAAGCCCTAAGACTCAAAATGTTTGAGGGCAGTATACCAACGTTCCATTATTAGTCATTATGCAAATGTAAAAAGGATGGTTGTTAATTCCTGCCTCTCCGGAAACGTCAATGAATTTTAGGGGAAATTTCGAGCCTCAAACTCGGGGTCTAAAACCCACGTGGCCCAGGGTGTCTCGTGCAAGAGGAGCTGCCCTATGAGATGCCTGTCAGCTGATGCAGCAAGAGCCCGACACAAGAGTAAACCTAAACCCAAATTATACATCATGCAATTATCGTGTCAAGAGGTTAGGGTTTATACAAGATAAAAAACACAAAAGTTAAAAGACAGCAGCTATAGGGTGCCACCGTTAGACCTGCATGACCGGGATACATAATGCCAATTTTAAATTAAAGGCTTTTTAATTATGTAAATGGCATCGGAGGTTCTATGTTATCACCCTCTAGGGATCTAAGCACTCTTGCAGAGAGGTATTAAAGATAAAAGATATTTGAAACGCAGAAAAATAAATTAACACGAGACATTAAAAGGTTTAGTAGGTAATTAACAAGAAAGTGATCGGAGTGGGCACATTAGTTTCGGGATTCGTGCTCTCAAAATACCTCTGGAAATAAGCAAAAAATAAGTTGCTTTTAGCCAATCATTTAATAGCAGATTTATAGGTAATTTAACTTCAGGTAGCTAATATTAGTTTCAAGGAAGGTCTCAAGGATGAAGCGCCGTAGTTTAATGCCACCCATACAATGACGAATACTGATGTTTCTACATGTACAACTACATTTTTATTTATTTATTTTATGACGATGAAATGGCGCTTCATCTTTAATTTCACATGTAAGGATTTAGTACGCATGCGTGTTGTGTCGGTCAAACAGGAAATTGGCTCCTTTTCGCCTCAGTCACTACGAGTTCAGAAAAAAAATGGCTGAAAAAGCTTTAGGCTAATTAAGTTTCTCATCGTGGGCACATCTATTGCCTAACAACTTCTTGTATTATTGCTCAAATAAATTGTTTTAGAACACCAATTCAAGATGTCCAGCAAATTACCCTCAATTTGGTATCATACAAGAACAAACTACAGTAAAATCTGCTAAAGATGACCACACAAAAAATGGCTAAATTCGGTCAATGTATATAGGTGGTCACTAAACAGAATTTTTATGAAAGAAAACAGATGCACTAAAACCAATTTATGAAAAGTGGTCAGTATAGAATTAAAAATCATATCTAATTAAAATTAGTTTTTGATTATGCGGGCCATTAGATAAGAAAAGACAACAAATTAGGTTAAAAAAAACTGGACAAAACTGATATACTGTACATGTAGATTTCTATTTCAATAAAATAATTTTAAAATTAGTTACCAGTAAATGAGAAGTCTCCATTTCTATAAATGCAGGCTTGCTGAGCGTGCCATAAGTTCATCTCAACTTTTGTGATAAGTAATAACTGACTACATGAAAGCAAATATACTTTTATAAGTTGAATATCCCTCCACTTTATCAAAATGCAACACTTTTCCTAAACTATTCCAGGTTTATCCAACTTATGGGGCAATTCCATATTTTCCAGGTCTGGGATGACCCTGCTTTAGTACATACATGTACATGTAATCCAAATTCTGCATAATCTAACAAACAAAGCTTATCATCAGTGGCATTTCCAAAATTCATGTTTTTGTCCATCATAATTGTGACCAAGCATCCATTTACAAAACGCCCGATTTTTTTGGACATATTTTGACGATAAGATCTCTCTGAAAGAACACCCTACTACACACCACTACCATTAATCTTAAGTCATTGATGGATATGTCTGCCATTCATGAGAGTTTCAGACACGCTTCCATAGAATTATTTTTCAACTAGAAAACATTTCATGAAAGACCATAAATTAAATTAAAAATACTTTGAACTTCTTTCAAGTCTTTAATATATTGGGCAAGGGGCAGTAAATGATACATGTATGCGATGAGCTTCTAATATAACCTCTTGCCTAAAAATCTTCAAGAATAGTCTGACAATTTCAACTTTTCATGGGTATTCAGTAGAACTTGTCTAAAATAATACTTTTCGGACCAGAGAAATATATGATTTTAGACAGGTTCATCTGTAAACATGCAACAGAGTACATGTAACTGCAAAATAGTGAATTTCCCCTTTTTGAATCCTTCATGAGTCACTAGCTATGCAGCTGTAAAATAGGGAATTTCCCCTTTTTTGAATCCTTCATGAGTCAATAGCTATTGGTCGTCACTTATTACACAGCTGTAAAATAGGGAATTTCCCCTTTTTTGAATCCTTCATGAGTCAATAGCTATTGGTCGACACTATTTACACAGCTATAAAATAGGGAATTTTCCCTTTTTTGAATCTTTCATAAGTCAATAGCTATTGGTCGTCACTATTTACACAGCTGCAAAATAGGGAATTTCCCCGGTTTTTTTCAATCCCTATACATGTGCGTGAACATGTATAGATGAGTTAGAATAGTTATTGATTACCACAAGCAAAGTTTAATTGCCCTCCATCTTCCTGCCATTTTGGTTTCCATATATTTGATATCTTTTGCAGTGCCATTATTGATATTCCCTTAAAAATCATTGAGACCAATACAAATTATTAAATATTATGGAGTTTATTATTTTATACATGGGTCCCAAGTCGAGGCTGGCTCAGTTTATTATTTTAGAGAGGATAATACATTTTACACAGGTTCTACTGCACATGTAGTCCATAAACACAGCAGTTTTTGAAAAGACACGGCCTTTTTTGGCTTTATAAAAAGAGAAATGACTCAGAAGTCTCCAGGTGGCCAAAATGGAGTCCTATTACTATTGTTTTACAGTATAACAACGTAATAAACAAAGTTCAGGGTAAAAATGGGGGTATCAAATACCCTGAACTTCTCAGAAAGAGGGTGTGATCATCTAGTAAAGCACAGCATTTAAGCATTAGTAAAATGATTTTGATTGCCCTGTCAATACAATTTTTTAAATGGTCATCCAGGACAAGTTTTATGGAAATAGGTCGAAAGTTGGCTGTTTTTATTTTCAATTTGCTCCATAAACAAATATTTTTTTTTATCTGTTTCTAAATTCGTGTTATGTTTTTTTTTGGAGAAAAGTTGGGTTAAGGTAACCTTCGTTTTTGTTTTCATTCTCGATAGTAAGTCATTACGAATGCGGACACATTTCTCGCCATGCACGTAATTTATGAAAATCTACAAAAAAGTATACGACCTCGTTAAAACTGGAAACTTATTTAAAGTACTTATATAAAACAAACCCCATTATCACTTCAATCACATGTACTCGATACTTATCGATCTCTAGTAAATGGGAATCATCTGTATTCTGTCACCAATTTAAGGAGGAATGAAACGACTACTTGTTACCAAATAGCCTAAAAAAATCTCAAACCTAAATTTGAAATGGATTTCAGTTTCTTCCACTTCATTGTGCTAATCTATACATAAGTGATCTTGTATGTAACATATAACATTAATGGAGTAGCCACCAGAAATTTAATGGACAAGGTATACGTTACGTGCAACGCCCCCTTGTGGTAGTAAGTTGCAAGTTTGTATAGGGGATAGAAACACGATTTGTCCCCTACAAGTTTTCAGTTTTTATTTGCCACTACATGGCGCTACCTACTCGCGCATGCGCATACCTTGTCCATTGTCAATTTCCATGTCTTTTCCAGCTCTGCAAACTGTGCATTACAGAATATAATGGTAGCAACTTGGCACCAGGAAAACAATAGAATACACAGTGTGCCCCGCAGAAATCTGACTATCAAATCTAGTCCAATATAATAGTCTTGTCCTTTTATTTTTCATTGAAACTTAGCCAAGAAATCTCATTTTCCTATAGACTGCCTTGATTTGCATGAATCACAGTTGAAAATCTGCATTTCCTGTTTATTTACATTGGAATGCCTTGCATGTATGTTACCGAGTCATATCAACTATAATCTAATAATTAAATGATGTGTCATTTCGCTGTCTACTTAAAAATCGTGGCTCCTCTCGTCCGGGGCGCCTGTCAGAAAAAACGGCGCCAATAGCAGAAAGCATATTATTTCAATTCATTTTTCTTAGAATGTTTCTTGAAAGGTCGTTGGTATAAATGAGGCACAGTTCATTGGTTCTTTTTAACATCTTTATGAAGACAGGGAAGGGCACGCATGGTTTGGCAAGTCTGTATACACTACGTAATTTAAATATTTAAGTGGCCACAAAAACGTCCATATATAATTCCCAAACCTACAATACTAACATTTCAAAAAGTATTTTTATTATGAGTAATAAAATAATGTGAATGAAATCTCTGGATTTTGACACTCAATTATTTTTGGGGTTAACATTTTGTTGCATTTTTCAATTTACATGTATTTTAAATCAATCCTCTTTAAATTGAAAAAAGTATTTCTACATGTAGAAAAACTACAAAATTGACGTCAAAATGAAACAATAGCCCAGCTCACGAATTCTAATTTGTCTTAGACAAAATAAAAGTCGGACAAATTGTCTAAAACCTTTTGCATGTGTACGTCATTTCAGCGGCATATAGCCTAGTAATTAGTAACGGCGCTTCATTTACATCACGTGTTGTGTGGCCATAAGGTAACGGCGCTTCATTTAAATGCCGTTAGGAAGCGTCCATAAAATGCGTGGATACTTTTGAGGGAAATTCTACACATAACGTTTTGTCGTCATGCTCACACAAGACTGACGACAAAACGTTATGTAACAGGCGGCATTCAGGATGTATTAAGGGACATGTACATAAAGATTAGCACCACGAATAAGCTGTAAAAGATAATTACTTCTTCTTCTGGTTTGCAAAAATTGTTTTAATCCTCTTTAAATTTGTCGAGGTCACGTACTTTATCCACTTGGGGCGCATGCGTACACCTTACCAGGGATTTTATAAGTCAGGGACTAGTGTATGAATGGATTTGCATTAATTTTGAGTTTTATTTCAATTTCATTTTAGCCAAAGCTTTCCTGATAGCATGTTCAGCAAGCTTGGTTTACAACAATTTTAACCAGTGCTGCTAGAATGTGTACGAGGCGTGTCCACGGCTCTAAATACAATAGTATATTTGATATTTCATATGCCAACGGGCTACATATTTACGACTTTAATACTTGTTAAACAGAAAATCGAATATTAATCCTTCAGATGTACGTTGGCATTTTGTAACCATAGACATAAATTGGCAAGCATGAAATAAATATGACAGCCTAATGGATCGCAATTTGAATAATCGTTGTAACTGAATTCGTTCTAAATTAAAGGGGAAAACGCGAGTGTGCTACATTAAATGTAATTGTAAACCCACGTGAAAGAATATGGTTGTTATTCAATATCGTCCTGGAAACGATCGACTAAAGTACCAAATGACGATGAATCTATATTCTAGAATGATCTATAGTAGAAAAGTGAAACCGTTTGATAACAGGTTGCATGTCGTAATAATCGCACAGGTGGGAGTGCATATTTTACAGCCCAGAAGATCCTGTATCTATGATGCATTGGCTGTAATACCATTATAAGCATACACGTGTGTTCGACAGTAAAATACACAACTAAAGTTGTCGGCAATATATTACAATCTCTAATTCCAAGGTCAATCCCATAAAGTGGAAATAACGGAAATGTCTCACCATCTGCCTAAGCAAAATTACCCATCCCGAAAAGGAAACATTGGGATATCTCGTGATGTTAAATTAACTCTACAGAATCGTATAACTAAATAAAATTCTAAACAAAGCTTACGAGAACTTTCCATATAAGCAATTGAACAATGAAACATTTGTTTTTAGAATTTAAATTATGAGCTTTCCTTTTATAAATTGAAGGCTGACTTTGTGGGGGATTTTATCTACATTATTATGAGCTCACACTGTTAATTCTCAAGCACATTATCAGAACATTGTAATCACGAATGTCAAACTTACCCAAATACATGAAGTATACAAATTCCCATAATAATATCCCCAAACCGGTGCATTTCTAAAAAAAAACTAATCTAAGACATTACCCAAGCAACAAAATCCCCCCATTTGTATAATACTTACCTTCAATTTTCCACATTTGAATTCCCCCAGAAATGACATGTTCAACTATAGCCTCACTTTTCCAGCAAAATTTTCCCGGACCATCCCTAATGTCAGAATTTTTTTTTAAAAGAAATATGACAACATATTCATATACACGTAACTAACAACTTCTTCTACACACAAATTACAAAGTGCAGCTTGAATTCAACTTGATATCCCACAATCTACTATTGTATATTTTTCCCCTTGCTATATCTGAAATAAAAACCACAACTAATTAGCATACATGCAATTCAAAAATTCTTAGTAGGTCAGTGAATATTCGTTCCATTAAGTCATTCTTTTTCTTAAACATTTCTATGATTAAAAACGTGTCGAAACATACACATTTTTGTATTTTCCTATGCAAGCTTATGTTAAAATGGTAATTTCCCATTTCAATAGAAGCAAGGCTGTTAGACTGCCATCTCTTCACCTGCTTATAACTGACTATTTGAAAGCAAATGCAGTAATGTATTTGGTGAATTTCCCTGATTTTCCTAACGATTCCAGGTTTTCAAAGGCGTCCAGGTCTATGCCCTACAAAGTGACATCTGTTGGCAAGGAATGGAGGAGTTTTCACTTGGAGGTAGCGCCATCTATGCTTTAAATGTGTTTTATTCTAGTTACGAGGTTTACAATTTTCGCCACGAGGTGCGCATTGTCTCCTCCATTGGAGGAGTTTTCACTTGGCGGTAGCGCCATCTATGCTTTAAATGTTTTATTCTAGTTACGAGGTTTACAATTTTCGCCACGAGGTGCGCATTGTCTGCTGCGCATGCGCAATATACTAGTGAAAACTACTCCATTAAAAGTCAAAACCCAATAAAGGGGTAGACCTCACAACCGATATACAAAAAGTCAATACTGCAATCAATATTGTACCAGTCAATACCACCAAGGCATTACTATACCACAAACGAATGATTTTTTGTGCTTCAAGCCATCCCACATCCCAATAAAGAACACCTGATGTTACCGACAGGAATCAATAAAAATATTAAACTATGACACTCATCAAGCCAGTCATTGTGAAATGTGGATTATATGCCAAATTGCAACCCCCCCCCCCCAATTCTTGCGTAACTCAATTCAAAGCTAAGCTGACACACCATATTTCAGAAACGAAGTGCGGATATGGGCGCATTATTTATTTGGTACGCTATGCCAAATTTCCTCCAAGAATATTATTCCATCACCGACCACCCACGAAATGTAGGAAAGATATACCTCCCATGGTCCCCTACTTTTTTTACCCAGTTTTCAAGAAAAAGGCACATTCCACCTTCGGCGGAAGGCATGCACATTCTCACGGGTGCATTATTCGTATTGTGGAGTCAAGGATGTTGAACAAAAGTTCAACCTGAGGCTCTGAAACCAGAGGAAGGACTAGGTCATCTCCGGTTTGCATAGCAAGTAAGGGGTCAACCCACCCGACACAAACACCGCTCCACCCGCGCTAATGCCAAAAAATAAAAAAAAATAAAAATGCCATGGCGTATTTGCAGCTAACAAACAGGACATGTTAGGTGTCGTGGTTTTTCAATTTGCATAACAAAAGTTAGATCAACCCATATCAAATGCAGCCACCTTTGCCTACAGTGGTTTGTTAAGAGGCGAAAATAGGCTTTAGAACACAAAGAGTTAGTTGTTCAAACTTGTCATAACCTGTTGGCAATTCTCAACTTGTCATGCAGTCAAATGCAGCAGTTGCCAATATCCTGAACATTAGTTAAGATGCTAAAAAACTGGCCTAAATGGACCAACATGTATATGTATGTATGGGCACAAGTTTTAACATAGACCCTCCAGTCTCCAGAAAAGAAATTTTACAACTTCCCTGACCTTTCCAACTTTTAAATCCATTTTCCATGGCCATGGACAGCAGAAATTCCATCATATGACAACATACAATTTCATGACAAAAACAAATTTCATGCCATTAAATAATTGTACAAGTATACAAAAATACATGTTTTTATTAAGGTACATGAACCTCCGGTTCAAGCACTTTACAACATGTAGGCATAATGTTGCATTTTTAAAAGCCATCTTCTCCGTAACTTACAAAAATAAATTAATGACAAAAATTGCTTAATATTCATCACGTTTTGGTGCATCTAGCAGGGCATGTTTTAAAAAATGCATTGCCTCCAGTTATTTTTAAATAAATGTTGTTTTTTTTGTTGAGAGGTTGAAGTAACATATTGCTTGGCTGCTAGGTGGCAGCACGTGTCCCAACAAAGTCAACCCAATTTTTAAAAAAATATTTATTTACAAAATAACCGGAAGAAATTTGTTTAAAAAAATTAGATAGTTGGATGCACCAAAACGTGATATCGAGCAATTTTTTTCATTAATTTATTTTTATAAGTCATGTAGAAAACAGCTTTTGAAATTTAACATTACAGGTATAGGGTTAATTGCTCCATAGGTTAATGAGCCTTAAAAACGTGTAAAAACAGATGTATTTTTTTATGTAAAATATTGTTAAAATGACTTAAAAATGGAGTTAAATCAAATGTTTATCTCATAGTCCAGATAAGGGCCAGACATATAGAATTCTCTCTATAGTCCCAATATTCTAAGAACTAGTTTCTTATCGTTTTACTCATCGTGCTAATCTTACGTTACACCTTAGTACATCTAGTACGTAGGGCCTACACTGTTCCCAAGAAACGTTGTCGTCTTGAATTTGATAAAGATAAGCTCCACTTCCTGATACCTGACAACTTAATCATCACAGACCAATAAAAAAGTTTCAATTAAAGCAGTCAAAACACGTCTTAAATAGTCTTGGGCTTTTAAGTAAAAGATGAAAAAGTCCACAAATGTGCTACGTCCAATTGCCATTTATCCAAATTCTTGTAACATCCTTCACAGGTCATCAACGTGGCTGCACTCCAAACGTGTAAACATGCAGGTGGGCAAACAACAACCGCAAATACCTGATATATCCCATGCATTTAAATTCCTCGAAATTCTTCTGACAGTCATGGTTGGCCATGTATTCATTCACCGTACATGGCTAAACAGTCCAAGGAACAAGTTTTCTGGAGACGTACACGAGTTACATATCTAATTAAACGAGGAGTTACAACACGCTAGATTTCAAAGCCATGATTAAGCAAGAAATATAAAATAGGCAAGTATACAGTGTGCCACTCACACCATCGGAAAACAATTCATGGGAACTAAAACAATTCCACAAATTGATTCGATTCAATTGTAAAAATTAGGCCTACCACATGTTCTAGTATCAAACTTATGAAAAATTAGGCCAGTCTATAGGCACATACCTGTATACAAATTAAATCCGGACAATCATAGTTATACATAGTATACAACAGTAACAACCCAGACTATCTTATTTCAATAACATCATTTGTTGTGGGTATACAACCCCCTACAATTTTTTGAGATAAGGGACGTGTATTTGTCAGGAAACTACTTTTGGTAAACCAAGAAAACCACAGCCATGATAATCGTTAACGGTTCAATAGGCACTGTTCAGGAATGAAATGGAAATTAACCGACCATTAATCTTTTATTAAAGGCTTGTCTTGGCTTCAAAGCAGTAGAATTTCGCTTTTATCCTGGTGCATATTAATAGCTATTATACAATACATGACAAGCCCAAGTAGGGCGGCACAATTGTGGCATCCAAGTGCGTAGGCAAGTGAATCTATGCATACTGAATTATGTCTAGTTGCTCAGATATTAAATTGTTTTCATTAGAGTCCCTACATATATGGCCTGGATTGCCAGACCCTGGTTTTGTGTCCAATGTCGCTCCACCCATTTAAGGGCATGGGAAGCGACCACTTTTAATGAAATGAGTGGAATAACACTGGTTTAATTAAGTCCCCATAATCAAAAGGACCATTTGAAGGCTTAGGGCTTATTCAAAAAAGGATACTACGCAAAATTTTGCCACCATAATCATAATTCCCACCACTTTTCGAAGATCAACTTCAAGAAGTCATGGTCCATTAGCCTGAGGTCAATGGGCGACCGATTTTATTAATGGACATGCATGTGCAGTGTTTACTATTACTAAAAATTATAATAGCGACTACAAGCTATATATACAATGTAAAGCACTGACTAAAAACTTTTTTGCCATCATTTATACCTATCTTTGAAGATCAAGAAGTCAGTGAACGTCCGAATTGTACATTGAATGTGCAGTTTTGACTATAAAGTACTGAAAACTATAACATACTAAATATAAATTACATACATGTACATTATATACTAATAACTTTCTTGCCACTATTCCCACCTGAAGATCAAGAAGTCTGGTCATGTTCTTTACCTCGTCAGTGGACGTCCGAATTTTTATGACAAAAATGAACATGTACGTGCAATGTTTACTAAATTAACAGCTGTATTCTAAAGTCTAAATCTATAATATACTACACATACACTGGATTTACATGTACATGTATAGGCTAATACATAAACTAAAAACTTTCATGGTTTTACATGTTATAATAGGGCCTACACATCATGCACCTCCTATACCTGCATGGTCCAGAAAACACTCAATTTATATATCGATTATGAAAGTAATTAACTTGATAATAGCAAAAATATACAATTAATATTGTAAACAAATATTTACAAAATCCACATTCTAATTTGAATATTTTGGGGGCAGGGGGTATACCCAAAAGGGGAAGGGGTGCACTATATTCCCAACCCCCACTGCCCCCAGCACCCCACGTTATTATAGACTCAGCATCTAACACAACTAGTTCAACAACTACATTTAGGTATATTACTATAATATTTATTTTCAGAATCAGAGTAGATAAGAATTGGAAAACTTACCTTCGCCTGTTGCTGTTCGACGTTCTTACGTGAACTTTTTCGCGGAAGAGTAGCGAAGCTAAGCAGCATTTTGGTAACAACTTACATACTTCTACGCATATATTTGCAGCATATAATACAACTTTAGAATATCGTTTCTCTCACATATTTCTCCGGGATAAAATCACGAAAAAATCATTTCGAACTAAGTAAAAGTGGAAGGGCAAACACGAGGACGTCCAAAACGCAACACGCCGAGACCGACTCCAAAAATAATTTTATTTATTAAATTTTAGTGTTGGGCGAGCCGGCTCGAAAATATCGAGCCGAGTCGATCCTTAGGGAGGTTCGACTCTATTTTCTGCGGATCGAGCCA
>JAQGCC010001827.1:0-21198 GCA_034698905.1 Xestoiulus laeticollis | reverse complement strand
ATTTGAAACAAATACCACCAGTTTTTTGCAAACAACTTGTCTGCAATCAATTGGCAATCACTTTTTTTCATAAGGGTTGTAGCAGAACCTTGTGCCATTTGATAAGCTGTTTTATGCATTTTTCTATAGCCCATGGCACTCAATTTCATTTAATTTCTTGTCATTTCTGTTAAAGTTTGACTAACATGCAAGAATAATGATACGTCGCAGCCCCCTATCTGGAAATGAAAATGGCTCATTCAGATCGTAAGCATAGATCTGAATGAGTTTCCAAGTTGTAATGTTCGTTTAATGGCAGTACACCAGGCTTTCATTAAACTCCAGCATATCCGCAGTAAGCTTATGGGTATATAATATGCCGAAATGCATAAGCATTTCCGACTTTCATTGCATCCGTTCGATTCAAATGACCCGTGTGTTTTCCTCCTCACAAAAAAATAGCATTTAATTAAATTACATTAAAACACTGTCACAGTCCACAAATCGGGTGCCTACCAAAACTCAATGTAATGATGTTTAGGCACGAAAATGAACGATCCAATGGCGCCGCCATGTGTTGTGAACATGAGAATGGGCGTGTTACCATGCTCCTCTCCCATTTATTTATTAGGACTTTATGGCCAATGGTTCCCATTTTATGAATTGCAAGGCGCTTTTTTTACGGCATTAAAATATCATTTAGGAGCCTAGCGAGGGCCTGACACGCAGACCATAATTTACGAGAATAGCAAATTTTGATCTAATTTCAGATAATATGATTAACAGACAAAATATAGCTCTCGGACCACCGTCATAAATAACGCACAAATGCTAAGTTGTTGTTTTTTTAAATGGCAAGAGAATCAATATGCTGATAATGGCAATGTGCATGCATGGTCATGCTAGTACTGGTATGCTCAAACTAGCATTCCTCCTACGTGGACTGTTAAATTGATTTTCAGGTTTTGCAAAGTAGCTTAACATTTTAGTGCACATTATACCTTGTTTGTCCAAATGCGAAATCGAATTTAATGAGTCTGAAATGGGGAGTGCTTCTGAATGGAAATTTGTGCGGGACTACCTGTCCTAAAAACATGTTTCCCCGCCATAAACACATTATAATGCCATTAATAATGCAGGAATCAGTGAATTTAATGCTTTCTGTAAGCAAGATGCATTAATTCGATTTTAAAAGCCAATTCTGAGTGGTGATAAGTTTGTTTTATGTTCTTGATAGCATCTCTGCAGAAACGTTTTTATTGTTAAATGGCTGTATTTTTTCAAAACCTTTTTATGGGCTAACAAAACATCAGAATATAAGATTAAAAACAATAACACCATGTTCTTCTTTTTAAAATCGTGTTACAAATATGGCATTTTTTATCAGATGGGTGTTTCCAAGTTTTTATAAGAAAGATCTCCGAGAGAAACACATGCAGTCATTCTCCCCCACCTTTATCAAAATTCCCATCATGTAGAGCTGCTCTTCAGTATGGATGGGCTTTTCTACCAGCCCCACACGAGATGTCCAATCTTGTATCGGGAATGAATTCTCCATGAAGTACCTCTTGGCACGGTTTTATTCGCCACTCTAGCTGTCCATTTCTATGCATGGTCAAGCCTCCTATCTTGAGCAACGTTTTGTCTACTGCCTTCTCAATTTGGGCTACTTGGACATTGAAGATGATTTTGGTAAGACTGTGCATCCCAGCTGTCAGTTTGGTTGTGTAAAAGGAACTTGGCGAAGGATATTTTTATTTGTGACCTCAGCATTTCCCTTTAAAAAATCCAAATCCACTTATTTGACACGATATTTAAATACATATGGATTTGAAATATGTAATCAAATTTCTGTAATATTGATATGCAATGTATTAGAGATCCCTTAAGCAAACTCATGAGTTGATGCATAGTTCGAAATGATTGGAAATCTCAATTTTTCCCTGGTTTAATCCCCTCTTCGAGTCAACAGGTAGATGTTGCCTTAGCAATTAATTTAGCCAATAAATGCTTGACGAGATATTTATTCATATCCATTGGAGTGTGGCTGATGGCATCAATTCGACGAGGAATCTCATGTTCGGCAATGGTAAATTAGAAGCTGAAGAAAAAATGACGAAAGATGAAAAAAATGAATGGCGAACAAGATTAAATGGAGTAACAAGCTGCGTTTATTAAAGAAGATCAAGGCATCTACCGTGTCGTTATTTTCAACCGACAAAACTTAATTAATCTTAGGGTGTCATCCTCACCATCGCAAAAAAAAACTTGGAAGATAGAAAAAAAAAACTTGATTCAAGACTCATGGACCGTGATGGGAATAACATCAGCTGATTAGCCTTATCTGCTGAAACGAAATAAGTGCTGTTTGACTAGGGTTTTTTAACGTGTGTTATTCGTCTGAAATTTTGTTGATTCTTGTTAACTGCAAGTATCAATCCTATTACCATTACCAAACTTAACTTTCCATATTTTTCCAATTTCAAACATTGCCACTTTTTTATTTAAACCAGGAATTAGATCTTAATCTACAACTGAATATATACAAGGCTCAAATTTGAGCCTTGTATTATAAACCAAAGTTTATAATTTAACCAATCTAAGTCCACCTTAACATTGGACTAGCGTTAGAGTGTAGATGCTATATGGCTGTCTAACCATTATAGTTTTTTTGGTATGTTTATGTACATAAGCTTAGACTCATTTCATAAAAAATCTAGAAAAATACGGTTGTTTGAAACCTGTTTCAAAGTAGATGTTTATCGGATTTCCGTGCTTCCGAGTGAGCTGCCTCAACATTCAGGAATGTTGCAGAAATTCCTCTATATCATATATTCTGAGCTGCACAACCTATAAGTCTAACGATGCAATAACGTATACTTATCATAGAAACATTTTCGTCGGTTGTTAAATGATTGTGCCTGTGTAGCCTTTATTGGAAATTCTGGGACAAACATCGTTTGTGTTTGAAACCCATTCATACGGTGTCGATTTGAAAAATTTTAGGCATATTCCAGTTCCCGAATAATCCTTAATCTTGTCACGAACTACAACGCTAAGTACATATGTATAGTGTAGACATTTTTGATGATATCTGTTTGTCTTTTGCTATACATGCAAATTTCAAACGTTTCTCGCATTTCAAAACCTCCAAACCTTATATTTGACTGACGTAAAAACCTGGTTGTATATATGGTAGAATGAATGAGACATATTTGAATGTCACAGATAACGTCTTTTCCAATGCGTTTCCAATGCGTCAAGAAAATGTGCTAGTATTATACATGTACGTGTTCAAAAAAATCAGACATGTTGATTTGTAGTTGGAGAATTTACTGGGAATATAATATCAAGTTTCTTCTTGACAATATTTTTAAAAATCTTGTGAAACTAAGCAAAAATCTTTCGTATAAATTAGTCTCCACTATTAGTTTAATCAGTTCAAGAGAATTGTAAGAAATTTTATAATCTTAAAATATGCTACATGTTTAAAATGTGTTTAAAATTTTATTTTAATGTCTTCAAACATGGTGCTGTAAAAAACAATAATTGTGAAGCAAATTAAAAAAACAAATTCCCAATACCTCAAATTTAACTTTGACACAAGCATTTCCTCCCTGTATACACTTTCAAAAACCACTCATCATATGGACTAACACCACCAATTGGAATCTTGGTCAACTGCTACAAGCATTCACTCATTTCCTTCACAGTTGCGGTAAATACTGCTGCTATTCTTAAGATTTTCCTGAAGTAAAGGTACAATAAACGAGCACTTAAAC
This sequence comes from Xestoiulus laeticollis, assembly GCA_034698905.1. Lineage (NCBI taxonomy): Eukaryota > Metazoa > Arthropoda > Diplopoda > Julida > Julidae > Xestoiulus > Xestoiulus laeticollis. Next base: position 17,437 of record JAQGCC010001827.1, on the reverse strand, counting down.
GCGAAGCAGCATTTAGTATAGCTATATTTTGCAATGGCGTCTGTTTTATCTTGGTATCTTGGTAACTGCCCTATGTGGGTATCAACTGGCGTTTCTTTATTGTTTTCTAACAAACCCAAGGCTAGAAAACAACTAGGCAGTGTTTCCATTGTAGAAAAAAATCCAATTGTTTGGAAAAGGTCTATAGCTGTACGAGTAAATCTTCAGGTGGCCGCAGGCCGCCTTAATGTCCTTGGTTGGCTATAACGGTTTCTTTGCTATTTCAAAGACATAAAGGACGTCGTGGATAGATGGAATCTCATTGGTCGCTTTCTATGATGGGTGTATGGGCTCGTATGCATGTGCTGCATCTGTTTTCTATTCAAAAAGCTATAGTGCAACTATACGTTGAAGGAATGAATTAAAGTTTGATGTCACTAAGATACACAGGATGTTTTATAGTGGGACTGCAATCATATATTCAATTTTAAAGACAAGTTCTGAAAATAGTTTTGATCTCATAGTTTTCGTGCCACTGTAAACTTGCAGCATTTTTTCTCAAGCTCCGACTCCTATATAAAACTTGGTTAACAGAATTTGAAAATGTCATGGAAAAAGTTCATGTGGAATTAACCCCACAAGGAAGTGTCGCAAGAGATGGATTTTTCGTCATCCATGTTCTACATGAATATGAACCTTGACAGTTTTTAAATCTCCTTGTAATTGGATTTCTATCCTTAACTCCTTACTCTATATTCACTTAATGCATTCACATCTGCGAGGAATATGTAATGACTTGTTCCACTCTGTCAATCCTTCAATGAACACTGCAGGTGGGAATGCAATAGCTGGAACCAATCTCGATCCATACAGACGTCTGGCCTAGAACTCATCGGGAAAACAGAAGTTTTCATATTCCTTGAAGCGTGAAACCATGCTCACAATCATCTCTTGAATGGAAGTTTCGGCAATGTCCATCAGGATGGATGCCATATCAATCTGCTCTCTCTCTTCAATGGATTTGGCTCTCATTATTGCTTCATCATTTTGCTTCATTGGTTTGACCCTAGTAGAGAATATCTTCTAAGCCTTCTTGAACCTATCCATTGTTGTATAAGCAAACATGGATCCATCTCATTCTGCTTGCTGCTTGTCCACAATCGTGACCTGTAAAGCAAGATAGATGAACTTATTAATGACTTGCTTTGTGTGCTCCACGATTTAAACTTCTGAAAGTTCAGACTCGCTTTGTGTGGGTGCAATGCATGCAGTCAGAACAACGATATAACCATTGGTCCTTTGGGCATATAAATAATGCGTTCGTCCAGGCACGAGAGTGTAGCATATATTGCAAACAATGTATCTAAAATATTTTATTTAAATGGCACAATTGAGTAAATAAGCTTAGGTGCATAGTGACGTTTTTATGCTTACTGTTGGCATTTTTTTGTCAAGATCATTGAAATACGAGACAAAGTAATGGGGGGGGATTAAAAAAGGGTTATTGGTGTAATTCTTTTTTTATCTCCCCCCCTTCTAGACGCAGAGAACAAAAAAGTGTACCATATGGAAATTAGCATACCCATAAAAAATCAAGTGCAAAATCGCTACACCGTATAAAAAACGGCTTATAAGAACTGGTGGAGCGGGGGACAGTTCTGGAATGTTTTCCAATACCAGGAAAACAGCATCATTCATCATTGGTAGTAAAAAAAGCCCTTGAGTGCACCCGGGTTGAAATTCGCACGATCAGGAGCAATTGTAATTGACTATTAAATTGCAAATTTCTAAGCATAAGGCCACAATTTATTGGTTAAATTCTAGGTAATGGTATTTCAGACAGGAAGCTTAGGCAATTTAATGAATAATTTGACGAGACCATTATGATGGCGTCTTGCCTGCTCCGGTGGCGTCCTGGTGTAGTGTAGATAAGAAGGGCATCCAATAAGTAAGGCTGCTTAAAATAGATCTTATGCTCCGTCTCTAATGACATAAGATACGACCAACTCTTTGAACATTTTTCTATCAGGAAAGAAGCACATGCAGCACATCCCACTTTTTAAACTTTGCTGCAAAATTGCCAGGCGGAAATTACAGGTTGAGCTTGGAACAGCGCTGCATGGTGCCACATTCCGTGAAAATGGCTTTCGGGCACATTTTCACCAATTTATAAGCAGTTAGCCGTGACAGCTCATTTCATCGCTGGAATCGTGTTTTATCTCCTTCGACTTTATGACCAGCTCCTGGATCGCACTACCATTCTCATCATATGAAACCCCGTTTTATTGGCTCGCTCTTTATGGTCAGCTTTATTTGTTCCCAAGGTGCTACTGTCCTGTGGCCTTGCTCTGCTCTTCTGCTCTTTGCTCAGAATAGCATTTTTACTTTCTAACAAGCTAAGGCTGCTACCACAGCTGAGTATACGGCACCTTGTTTGAAGCAGCTAGAGATGAAGCCACCAAGTGATGATTTTGAGGGCCAATGACAGTCTTTGGTATCAGTGGCACAATGTTGCGTTTTTGTAGTTAACCCAACAAGACTATTTTGAACGAAGCATTTTAGCTTTTTACGCTATTGTATAAGCTTTATGTGAAGCGAAGCGAGAGACTTCGGTCAAAGTTCCCGAGTATTCTGTTTTTGAGGCAAAACCACTTACCCAGTTTATAAAAACCATAATGTACATATATACAGTTAGGATGTTTTTTTCCTTTGATCGAGGGGCATATAAACTTTCGTCTATTAAAACGTGCATGAAAATAAATTTGCATAACTAAACTACTTTGCCATTAGTCACATGTTTTTTTAAAGTTATTTTCATTGGTTGAAAGCTGACAAGGGGGTGGGCGGTTGGTAAAAGCGGACATGGGGGGGGGGGAGGGGAATTTTGTCACTATCGCCTTGAGAGGTATGTATACATGAAGAATGCTGGTCATTGTGGAGAGTCCTATATTTAAAAATGCTATTTTACCTAACTTTCTGTGGTTTTTAGTGCATTTAGCCAACCTTTTGACTTGCAACATAAAAGAAAAGTAATCTCCATCCATGCAAGAGAAAGTTTTTCCAAAGTTTGTTCAGTAGACTGTTGTTGAAGGACCTTTTTATGGCGCAATTTCAAGTGGAATTGGTAATGTCTCTGTTCTTGAGGTGATAACTCAAGTCGTTCCTTCCATAGCCTTTGGCAACGTTAGGCGCCAGTACAAAAGGTATCTTGCATTGCAAAAAGAGAGATGCTCCAACACGCTTTCTCCACCAAACGGAATGGTAATAAACGTAATTTCACTCTATAAATGTTCCACTGTAATCCTATCTATTACACGAGTGGATTTGCCCCTTGTGGCCCTCCTCCCCATATGCACTTCTGAAATTTCTGAAATCATTTGAATACGCTCGAATTCTTCGTTTTACTGCTTCGTAGAAAAGGGGGTTTCCACTTGGGCGAAATATCCTCCGGGGGATTTTCCAACTAGTTATAATATTTTCATTGTTAAGCTGATGTGATTCCTTAAATTGCATTCGCTACGAGCAAGCATCTTGCAGCTGGCAATACATTCCCATCAGCAATTTCTACTAGCATGGCTTTGCATTGGGTTAAATAGGGCCATTTGCAGGGTTGTTGTTGGTAGGACATTTGCTAGCATCGAAAGCTTATTACGCCACGATTCCTTTAATAGTTTTGTTTTTCTGTACTAAAAGTTAATTCGCTCATAAAATCCTCAGACGCGCAACTAATCAAGTAAACATAATCAATTTCAACTTAGATTTCATGGCCTATTAACTTTATTCCGTTATAATCCATTGCTGTTCCACTTAATTATTCGCCATGTCCTAGGCGAAGTTTTGCTTTTGGCTAAGCAACTATCTCATCCACAAGCAAGCACTGAGAGGAAAACATAATGGGCCATGTGAATAAAATGAGTGAAGTCGTTTTTGAAATGAAACAACGTGTTCAGCTGTATGTGACTAAGAGTTTGACATTATCAAAATGTAACTCTACTAAACCGAACTCTTGCTCATTAGCCAAAGGGTAAAAACATCCAAGCATGGATGGATGACATATATGGTCTTGAAATGCAGCGTTTCGATTGGTCGGGAATTTCTGATTGCCAAATCGGAATGCTGCATTTCAGGGCCATGTCATCCATCCATACTTCAGCATGTTTTTATCCTTAGGTTAATGAGAAAGGTTTTTGCCATGTGTTTTACATAATTGTACATGTAAGATATTATAGTATCCTACATGTATGTAAAACACATGGCAGTTAAATTTTTTTCAAGAGGGATCTTCAGGGAAAACCAATAGTTTTCGCAGTTTAATATCATTGTGTTCAATTGAGCTCGTGAAGGGTTCATGGAGGTTCTTGAAAGCATGGGAGCCATACCCATGCTCTTTCGCTCTTTCGCTCTTTTTTTATGAAGTTTTTCAATGGCGGGTAGCAAATAAATTCGTCTATTTTCAGGTCATTCACGGCACCTTTTACGTCCTAGCAAGAGTTAAAGGACAGGTGTAACTGCGCTGGGGAATGATCGGAGCGTGAAACAGCGTATCCATCGCCCCCTCAAAATCCTATTTGATTTGCTTTTATCTGGCGGGCGAACCTATCAGAGTCGCTTGTCGGATCGATATCATTTTCTGTCATCTATTTGTAAACGTCGTGTCACGTTGGAATGACTGCGGAAATAAAAGTCCTCCCCCAACGAAGAAATATTTCATAGTTTTACGTTGCTTCGACTGACGTTGGCCGGGTCTCCATACCGACCAATTTCCAATAACTGCTTCTGGTGCCACTGATGAAGTGATGTCGGAGGCTGCTCTTAATGGCTGCCATTAGGCCCGGAGACAAGAAGGCCCGCTTTTTCAATGTGGGCAAATATCCAAGATGCTGACAAGCCCAGATTATGTTCAACAGACTCGATGTTCACTGATGGGAAGCACATAACTAACGAACAGAACCTCATTCTACAAATGCGGTTGGAGGAACTAATGTGCAGCCTCTATGAGAACACGCAACACCATCAGTGCTTCGAACCACACATATATACCTGATACACCTGCTTATGGCCACTTTCCCAAACCTGGCCACCTCCTAGATCCATAACATAATTGAACTTCCATCTTCCTAAACCTATACAGTTGGTATTTCATCACTACTTTGGGATATTTTACAGCTTTCTGCTCGATTCTGTCGGGATTGGAACCCGAAACCTTCGAATCCCAGGGTGCAGGTCGAACACCTTACCTTATGTGCTACTGTCATGGCCCAAATAGTGTATGTTAGAAGGAAAGATGTTATGAATCCCAATTTCCTTAACAATTACAGGATTTCTAGGTCTGGGCGAATTCTGCCAGAAATTCGAAAAAATAAGAGGCCTTTACTGTCTCTCCCAGTCCAACATAACTATAGGTGAAAGTTTACAGTCTAAAAGTTAACAGCCTAATAAAAGTCTAAAAGTAAAAGTCAAATCGATATATAAAAGCCGTATATATAGGTATTGTTGAAATTTTGCAAACATTCACCATACCCAATGGCGTATGTCACTGTAAATCAATTGATTTATTGTAATATAAACAACATTTGTGACGTGACTGACGTCATTGGAATCATTTCGAGTATCCTTAAGATATACATATTTCAGTTCCTCGCAAGGTGAAATAAGAAACATCATTTATGAAATGTTGACCATTTCGTAAGTTTCACAAGATGCCCTTGTAAAGGCCTGATAGGATAGTACTCTGCTCGTGGCTCCTTCATCATGGCAAAAATATTAAACATCACCTCATCTTCTAATATGTTTCCTTTCCTTTTCTTCAGTGGCCCACTTCAGCATATTTTTCGTAATTTTTCCCCACGGAATCTCTGCCGAATCGTATTACTTTTCCAGCAATGGAGGCCATTGAAGGAGCAAAGGCAGCATTTCAAGAGTTGTGCAATCCTTAAATTGAAACTCGTTTCCCATTATGGGCAATAGGAGAGCTAGAACATCCCCCCTTGTTATATGGCTTTGTTCGCTCCATATTCACTGCCGCCGCCGCCATTGTGAACGGAAGTTCCGCGTGACACTGCTCCATCTAAATGGGTCTTCTGTGCCTTATTCAGGGGCTCCCCAATGGCCAGTTTACAGTGGCCTGTGCACTGCCATACTCTCTACCAGGAATATGGATAACCGCAATAGTCATAATAGAGCTGCTTTTGGTGGATTGTAGATTCGAAATGATACCGCAACGTGAAGAGATGTATTACAATTTGTGACTCCAATTTATGGTGCTATGTTACTTCTTACATTTTTCCTTATTTCCAAACTGGAATAGGAAGGTAGCAGATCGTAAAATTATACAAGTGCATATTTATTGCCAAGATGAAGTTTTACAATAGAACGAGATAACGTAATGATATTCTGCGAAATGCATTTGCACCGAATGTGCTTTCAAGCTAAAACTAAGAATCTCAGGAGATAATTAAAACATTTTTTTGGGAAATAAAAATCCAGTGTCAAATTCCATTGATGTTAATACTACTCATATCATTGCACATGTGACTGGTTTTCTGCAGTAATTATCTAAAAATGTTTGGTGTAAATTCAGACAATGTTCTAATTCAAGGTAATGCAAGCAGCATTTTGTTTACGAATGGGTTTCAGGCTAAATGTGGCATAGAAATTTATTCAAAATTGTTAGGCCTATTCCTCGCAACACACAGTTTTTATTTTGTTTACTAGAAATTGCGCGCTCGTTTTCTCGTTTCGACAAATTACATCGACAATGGCAACTTTGCCAGTAGTTGTTAATGCAAACAGAACTCGACCAAATGGCTATCAAGCAAAGCAATTTGCGAAATAATGTAATGCAGTGTATATTGCGTTTGTTTGAAATATCAAGGACCCTGAAATGTTGATGCCATTTGCAAGCGCCATCTGCAGAACTTCCGATTATAAGCAATGGTAAAACTCTCGTTGTTTGGCATATTATTGAGCAAATGCTTTCAGGTCTGAGCTTCACTTTTGAGGAATTTGCAGTGGCATTCTCGTGACCGATTGTGAAGAATTTGCATGAAAATGGAAAATTGGTGAGCCTTAAAAGCAGAAGAAATTGCTGCAAGTCGCATTGCTTCTTGTAGGCCGATTATAGATAATCTTCCTATAGTGTAATCTTTAAGCCGATCTTCCACTTTGAATGACAATGGGGGACAGTGGTACCGAGGGAGGTGAGCTGACTTTTCTTCGCAGAATTTGCGAGAAACTCCCATAATGAGCCCAGACAAAGATGTTCTGCTATTGAGATATTTTTTTTTTAAAAGCAGCCATAACGGGGAAACCTTCTTAGAAGACATGACAACAGTGATTTCTATGCCTCGCATTGTAGCTAATGGAGTGTTGTGTCCTATTATTCAGCAAAAAGCCCAGGGATGATAATGAGCCAGCTTCTCGTCTTCATTGAGATTCAACGAGCAGTGCATGCTGGCAGCATATCCCATTCTATGAGAGCCCTTGCTTTTGCTTCATCTTTTCTTCAGCAGATGGTGTATATATTAGCAATGGCTCGCAGTTAGAATGCAAATGAGTCTAATTTGCAGCGATATTCTAAGTAGGCAAGAAGTATAAGAAAGTAAGCCGAGACGTTATCTCCTCTAATGCAGCTTCCCAAACGACAATATTTACGATGATCTGGTGGAAATTGGCGTAAAAAAAGAAAGCTGTTTTATTCCAAATTAGTCGTCTGTTGCTCGGTCTAATCACGATTCTGTTGATTCGCAAAAAGATTCATTATTAGCGTGTTGGATCGTAAAATGCCAGGGCTGCCGAACGCTGCAAATCCCATTAAGGTTTGATTTCGATTCCGGGAGAGGATATGGAGCATGTGCATGCCGCTGTTGAGCATTAGATGAGAAAATTTTTTGAAATTGAAATTTGCCGGTGACATCCTCCAGTAATCCCATAAAATGTTGGGGTGCCGTTTAATCGCTGCTTCTACCTCGTCAGAAAATTCTCAGGCAATCAACTTCGAATTTGAATCCACATTCAATTAGGCTTGCAGGCAGTTTTGCACGCGTGCCAAAGAATTTTGTATGCATTTTTTGTCAAGTTTGGCTCGTGAATTTCAGTCCGCTGCAGACAAAAATTGGCTAATTTTGCTCGAGGACCAATCAAATTAGGGTTTATGCCTCACCGACTTGAGCTTAAAATCAACATATGTTTTCTGAGATATGTTAAGATGCCATCAGGAGGAAACTTGACGACCGGGATTGAGATTGCGCACAGGCATCTTTTCAATGTCGGAAATTAGCTCGTAAATTGCTTTTGATATAAAAAGGTGATAAGAAAAGAATTTAACCGTTGTTTTACGATACTTGAGAAGGACGTAAAAGAAATATCTGCTGCAGTGAAAAGTTCGAGTCATGTTTTAACGAGTCAAAGTGTTTTTGAAATTTATTATATTTCATAAAAATCCAATAAGCATGAATCCGACTTGAATTCAAGGAGGTTTGAATTATTATTTAGGCCTATTTATCTTAACTTAACATAATAATCCTAATGTTTCTGTCTGCAGGCATTCGTTTTAAATCATTCTCAGGTAGAGTGCTTGTTTTAATTTGATTTAGATTATTTATTATATCAATTTGCAAACCCCAATGTCTATTTTTAATAAAAAGCATTCTGGGTGATGAAAAGGATTTGTGCTTGAAATTCGAAACGATTTTTAGCGCAATCTATACCTTGACTTTTAGCACAAATATTGTTTTATTAAGTTTAGCAATGCAAAAAGTGTTGTTTTATGTGACCAAATTTAATAACAAATTGTTTTTCTTTTTTAGGTAAGTTGTCGCTGTTCTTACTTTGTTAAAGGATCGTGGTAAGTGAAATATTTTTAGAAATGTATATTGTATACGATGCTATAAGCTTAACTAACGACACAACAAGAAACTTGACGTAAAACAAAAGGATAAAAAAAAAGCATTTGCAACAAGGTTTTGTAGACTTAACGTCTGGATATAATAAACGCGTGAATATAAAATTGGCGACGTATAGTTAATTAATCATTTTGCTCTTGCTTGTTTCCCTCGAGTTTCTTATGTCGCGACAAGAATTCTTTGCTACATAATATGGCAAGCTCGCCTTTTTTTTGTGGCTTTATGAGTATATGAAGACAGAACCACCCTCCAAGGAGCTAATTACTACGACGTTTAATTAAGTTCCGAAATGGGCGTTTTTCTTGCAGAAATCGTCTCTGCATGCCTTTAATGGTGCTCGTTGAGGAATTTTCAGAAAGCGTTCAAAAGTTTGTGGAAAAAGTTAGTAGGGAAAAACGCTTAAGTCAAATAGTTTTTTTTTTTTTGCACGGTTTACGCTTTTCCATCTTTCTATTTATTTTTGCTTAAATGGGAAAATAAGAGAAAATGTCAATATAAACTGCACTCCTTTACTGTTCCCCAGCATGGTAATTGGTGCATGTAGGGCATGCGGACGAATGCTGTAGTACTAAAAGCTGAAGGGGAGCACCATCGATTTGCCTATGTGAAATTTACGCTAACTTGTCAGTGAACCGGAAGAATGGCTCGCAAAAACTTACTTTTTTACACTCCAAGGTGTTTAAATATTAAGGAATCATGAGGAAAAGCTCAGTTTTCAACTCTGGAAAGCCAGGTTTCTGGTCTTGTTCCTTAGTCATGCATCTAACTAGAGAATTTACATTAAGTTACAAAGTTCAGGATTCGTTTTTTAACTTATGGAGGAGGGAAAGAAGACTAAAACATGCTACCTGTACAAAGGGCTGTTTTATGTTTTCGAGCAACCGGAAACGACACCGTGCTCTGAGCGTTTCGTGATACCATTCTTTCGATAAAAAAGCTAGAAAAGCTATTGGTTTTTAGCGTTGTAGTCCTACGTTATCCACATTGTCATTTTGCTATAAAACGGAAAAGTAAAGACGTTGAATGAGCTATATGGCAAAGAAACGAAAAACTAGGTCTATTAAAGCCAACTAATTGGCTCGTAAAACGGAAAAGGACCGAGCTGCAAATTTAGGACATGCTATATGGGCGCAGACCAAAATGGCCACCTTTAACACGCCAAAAAAAAAAAAAAAAAAAAACTAGGCAAAAAGTCGAAAATGCTTTTCATTTTAGAAATGCTGCTTGACATAGTCGTCAGTTATGTCTAGTACTATAGCTGCGTTGAATTACATAAGCAACTGGCATTTGCTTCATTCTATTCACATAATGCGTCAACGTTGCAACTTTACGATGTTGTGCCACATATATACATGTGGAGGTTGCGCTCTAAAAAAGAAATTAATAACCCCTTCGTCGAGTTTTTCTTTCAGATTTTTGTGTGAACATGACAAATTAGTGGACCGCTTTTAAGTTTTTGAGTGCTTCACGAAAATGTATATTGATCAATCATCGCTGAAGACGTATTATGATTAATGAGCATGGAAAGGTTGTAACTAAAAAAAGCTGCATGCAATCCACTAAAAAAATTCTAAAATAAAAATGCAAAACACAGCACTTTACTGCCGATTACTGTACATGCATGGGCAGTTTACAAGGAAGACAATTTAAAAATGATTTTAGGGTATTGTTTCTTAAAGATGCACACACTTGTTTGAAAAATACATCTGAGCAGTATACATGTATATTCAGTGGTTTCAATGCTTCTGTTAATTAGGATCTATACTTTAATATGCACATCATGCCTCAACAATCTGGGATTATATATGCCATGCAACTGATTCCTCACGTTGACTTCAGTTGACCAATGTCCAGGAAAGTGTTGAGGATGGCAGACCACTTGATCACTGATTAGTCGCCAGCTTTAATTCTTCCTTATAATCACCATACTTGCATTGTGGTTTCTTGTGTTAGCCTAAAGTCAGAGCTAATTTATGGAGCCTTTTCAATTTTACGACGATGAACCTTAGCTCCATGCCGCAACTCTCTGATGGTTTTAATCGCTTTATTTGCCTCACTCCAGGCCTAAGCTCGTACATCAGTTCGATAGTTTCATTAGATTATAGACAAAAGCGCATGATTAATCGCTGCTGCATGCAATATTGCACTTAAGACGCTACTTTTCATCATTAAGTGATGAGCTTACTGCAGCTCGATGCCAAACTCTTGCAGAAAAATTCAATTTGCCGTTGTTGGGATGAGGACGGATGAATTATGGTACAAATTATAAAATTACAATTACTAATGAGGTGGTTAGGTGCAGTTTTATTTTCTACTGAAGAATTCATGTTTAAAATGTAGCAGATGCAGCGATTGGCAGAGTATAAATATTTTTCTCCCCCTTCTGATAGGTATAAAATTATCTCCATGAAGTTAAGTTGGTTGCTTAGTTAGGGATAATTGCGCCTAAGCTCGTGGGAGATGGTCCGATTTTGATAATCTGTCATTTTACCACTGCAGTGATAGCAGATGCACTTCACCAAATCATCATTAGGGATTGCATTTCAGTTTAGCTGTATGAATAAACATGAGCACATACTCTTTGTGCTAACTAAAAAATATGAAATGTATGTGCATAATTTGTTTTTGACATTTATTATTATTATTATTATTTATTACAAGCACTCACTCAGAGCAGGTTACATCAATTCTCCTCCCATAACACAATATCAATACAAGCAAATAAAGAAATCACCACAAAAAAAAAAAGCAAAAAGAAAACAAATACACAGTCAACAACCACCAACACTATTCAAAAACAAAAAAAAAATCAAGGGGAAGAACCACCTTTCTAATCATTATTTAATTCATAAACATATCTCTCTATTTTTCTGTTAAAATGTTTGCACGAAACAGTACAGGCCACGTTAGTACAGTCATAGACAGTCTTCCGAATGCTCAAAGGGAATCATCTATAGGTGAATCATCTATAGCAATGTGCCCATGAGCTTTTGTGATGTTAACAAATTATGTGTTTGGTATTTGTGCATTTATTACAGCAGTTTTAAATGTTGCAAGGTCTCTTACATATGGAGAGACCTATAGAGACTTGCATTTTAAAAGTTTGTTTAACACATAACAAAATATACTGCATCCACATTGACTTTTATCACCAGGGTCATATCAGCGTTTTTCATCTAGCATCTTAGCTGGTACTAACACATATACAGTACATTTATAGTTTAATTGAATCAAATGCTATTGTCTGGAATGGTTAATGTTCACTTTTATTTCAAAATGAATTTTAATATGTAACATACGGTTGATAAATTTGCAATTGTGTGTTTGCACATCGTCTGCAGCGATACATCATGCTACAATGTACATTGGATATCCACACTCATTCCTAACTTTTTGCCTTTGATATTTTCTAATTAAACTGTCATTGAAAACATTTAAAGGCATTTTTGCTACGTTAAAAAAAAAGTTGTTAAAGCTTTCAGCAATGCAAGTTAGAAATCAATGAGTGAAGTCACGATCGATTGTTGGAGTTTCAGGAGTTTCCAAAAGTATGCACATGCCAGGCATGATGCAAAGGATATTTTTCTCAAGTTCCTCGAAAGTTTTTTTATAAAAATTCCCCAACACCGTTGATTGCCTGCCAAAAACAGCCAACCCACTGATCAGCTATTTTCAATTTGCAAGCTATTTCAGCCAGCATATTGAACGATCAAGAGGCTTAAGCTTGTCTCGTTGGCATATGGGGTCCTCCCGTGTCACATGTGGTCATTGAAGTCCGAAGAAGACAGCTTGATAAATGGTCCTGGTACAATTCTATTTATTCATTGGTTTTATATCCTCTTACCACAACAGTGCACCTGGCAATGAATCAAACTGCCAGAAATGCCAGGATCGGAATTTCTGAGCTACTGTAAATGACTATCCAAGGTTTGCAATTAATTAAATGGCATTACCAAGTCGTGATTACGATACGGCTTATTTAAGCATCCTGCGTGTCTGGTCTGTTGGTACGTTGTGTATTTTAACATCCATGTTGACATGGCTGCAACGTACTTCCTTTTATCGCATTGGGATCTGCACACCAGAAAAATGCATAAAATCAATTTTAATTACGATACCAAACGTTTTCTGAAGATATAAAAACAACTTTTACAATGCTCGCAGAAGATTGCATGCAGTATGCCTACTATAGTGCTTTGGTTTTAAGATGTGGTTTGCTGAGCAGAATTCAACTATGGAAAACCGCAGGCACTGACATTGGTTTGGGCTGGTGATGTTAACTAGTATCTGCATTGTTTTAATTAAATTTAGGAAACAGCTCGTTTTAGACAATTAAAGCAGATAATCAATCCTGTAATAGAATATCAAAGTGCCTAAATAATCGTGCTAACTATAAAATGGTTAAATAAAATATAAATTTGCAATTATGAGGTGTAGACTATCATAACTAAATGTAAGCTAAATAATACGTGTAGACATAAAAAAGTAATGAGCAGTAAATTACCAGAAAAATATCACAGGGTATTGTCTGCAGAAACTATTATGCAGAATTCTTAAAACAGAAAACATGGGATACAACCTTCCACCACAATTCTGCAGAATTTCTTGCAGAAATTTATATGATGAAAGGTGTTTAAAGCATTTTCCTTTCTTCAATTAGATTTTAATATACATTGTATAAGTATATCATTATACTGTACAAGGTACCAAATACATGTATGATGCCAAGTGCAAGTCATTAGAATTCGTCTAACGATTTTTTTAAAATTTATCAATTTTAGTTTCTGCAACATAATTGATTTGGCAGAAAAAATAACCATAATTCTGCAGACGATCAGCCGGGTGAATCCTGCAGAATTCTGATAGATATTTTTTGTTTGGGTAAGCTGTACTTGTACTGTATACACATTTACTCAGAATGTCCCAATTTTTAGTATGGCCATCAGCACTATATTTTTGTACAATGAATGAGATATTATGGAAGCGAATGCTTCAATGACTAATAGAAAATGGCTTTTAAACCAGTTCTATTGCAATCATGGAATTTGTCTCGTTTAGGTCTCATAATATTCCAGTATTGATTTTGTAATTACCATTTTGGAAAGGAAAGTGTGTATTTTCATGACAGAATGTTCTGTGGGCTCTGCCATCTTTTCTGACTATGTTTCAGAGAAACTTTAAGATATACTTTCAAACTAATAGTGCCGGTAAAGTTCTAAACGAATCATAAGAAGGAAACAGCTTTTCAAGATGTGGTCTTTATGATCAGTATTACTTGTCTTCTACAGAGTACACCTTTATTTAATTTCGATGTGATAAAGTGCCCAAATGGCAAGGTTGCAAAAAGTTCACAACAACACTTTTGGTATCCTTTCTCTATAGTTCAGTTGGATAACACTCTTTCCTCGTTCGTTATGAATACGTAGTACACAAAAGAGCTTTCAAATCTTGCCAGCCACTTAGTTCTTCTTAGTTGTCAGGCATTTCAATCTCAACCAGGCACAATATAATCACAGGGCCTTCTGAACAGCTGCGGTGTTCTGCAGTGTCAATTTCTGGCATTGCAGAGATGACAAATTGGCTCTTGTTTTTAAGGCGAATGCAGGTTTCCTCCTCGAGCGATGAATTAACGGGTTGTGTGCGTGGCTTTAATTTGTTTTAATGCTGCGGTTGCCTAGACTTTTCCACGAATGACACAATGGGACGATTGTTGTCTAGAACAATGCCTTTAGCTCAATCAAAAGTGCTCCGGCACCCCCTTTTTCTAAACTATAATGGATTGTCGAAAATGGAAAATTTCACCTTTTTGCCATCGCTTCCTCGGGTTTGCTTTTCATGCTTTCAACCTGGCGACTTGTGGAAAAAAGTTGGATTTCTTCAAGCTTCAGTAAACTGGCTGAAAGCCGTGGCAATTTCAGCTGCCTCGCCATGGAAATGCTATTTTATGGCGGAGTAAATGCCGTGCCAAGACGGTCCGCACCACTCAAGGTTTTCCCTTCATCCATTCACGCTCTACTAAACCTCTTTTGAATAGCTTAGTTTGCTGCTTTTACATATACGTCTGGTTATGCACCATTGCATGCACTTCCACTCCTATTTTTCCACGTTCAAATGGCACTGCACTGCGAGATGAGCCCAGCCCAAGAGTCCTGGATGATGCATCAGATGAGGATTCGGCAAATGGTTGTACGAGGATCAATCTATAATGCAGGCCAAAGCTAGTTTGCAGGGGCTCATGCCCAAAATAATTGAAAGTCTCGTAAAGAAAGATGGGCCGAAAATCCCCGGTGCTGTTCAATGGAAATTGATTTGCTCGCGTAAAAATATCAATGGACTTTTACTTATGAATAATGCAGGAAAAGTGAAGTACGCGTTCAACAACAATGTAGGGTGACTGAGAAATCTGAAGTTTTAGAAATAGATTTTGCAATGGACCCATTTGTAAAAAAAATGTGTTTCCGAATGCAAAATGTGTCTCAATCTAAATGCATTTTTTTAAAAATGCATGAGGTTTAATGCATTTTTTTAAAAATGCATTCCCAAATGCAAAAAGTATCTAAATTTAAATGATTTTGGAAATGCATTTCTTTTGCAAATGGGGAGTGAGAAGAAGTTGCGAAGTCACGTTAGATTTTGCCAACACTATTCAGTATTCTTTAGCATTTAGCACTTTATAAGTACATGTACAGATTGTTATAAGATTGATAATTGGCACAAAATCTTCATAGCATGTCGAAATATGAACATGTGTTAAAACAGGTTTCAATATTTGGATAACGTTTTCAAAATTTTGAAGAGATTCATTATGGAAAGATTATCAAATTGTACCTTTTGGAGAAATGTACTTCCTGCTTAGGGTTAAAGGGATATACATGTATACATGTACAAAGACTTTCTTTTCAAGTTCTAAAATAAATGTAATAGTTGGAGAAATGCAACGTTTCTAAAAATGTTTGTTTAAAGAAATCGTTTAGATAAGTTTAACTGTAAGCACAGGAGAAATCTTGTTATTGTTGTTATAGAAAAGGCAATCATATAGTTGTTTACCACAGGGAGAATTCTTCTATATTTAGAAAATAATTCTTGAAAACGATGAAATTGTAGTGGTATTTGCGAAGTACAGTATATGCAATTGTTTGCATTTGTAAGCCTTTCATTGTTTTAGAGCATTCATCGAATTTTCATCCATGTTTATTTCAATACGTATAGCTTAAATCCTAGTTGAACTTTGGTAAGCTTAAAAGCAACCTGAAGTCATGGAATTTTTCTATAGAAATATGGCATAGTTTTACGGGTGCTTACAGTGTTGTATCGAGCAAATGCAAACGATAACACGCTGGAACAAGGGTATATATTTAATTAAGTAAATGTAAAAGCAAATGTAGTATATTATCCCAGCTGTATTTTTCGATATCACTCTGATTACTTAAGCAGAGACCCATTTATTTCGCTTTTCCATTAAGTATAACAAGCTGCGTGAAACGTTACCTGCTTATTTTTTTTTGTCTCGAATTGTTTCCTCGCTGTTTCTTATATGAAAATTAATTGCCCACTTTGCCTATTAATCACGGTTAAATCTTGAAAATAGCTTATTTAACTTGATCATTTAGATCCCCTGACATATTCGCCGAGTAAATTATTCACCGTGAGTAACGACCAGAAACTCAATTTTCGAAAGAATAAATTATAAGCATCGTTAAGAGGCAACCAAATATATAAATTAAGACCACCACCACCAAAAAGGCTGGAACTGGTTGTCTTATCTCGTTTAAGAAATAATTCAAAAACGTAACGTTGAGCTCGTGTTATCTGCATGCTCTCTAATGTTCACTTCTTCCCAGTATACATATATCCCTGAAATAAGAGATACTAAAAAGAGCTTTTCGATCGAAATGGTTAAGAGTCGTTCAAATTGCCTTACATTTTCACTTTATAAACCACTTGAAAGTGTGAGATCCTTTCTTCAATGTGCTGTAAGGGGCTTCTTCACGACAGTGGTCTCTATCACTAGAATTTAAATTCGCTTTTGACTTCTTAGTTGACAATGATGGAATGTCAAAGAAATATCATTATAGCAAATCTGGTTGTCAGTGTTTGAGAAGATAGATTCGAAAACCAGCATCAATGGTGATCTGCATTTTGTAAACTGTTCTATAGTTGAAAAAAGAAACCAGAAAAGTTGTAGAATCATGTTACAATAGAAGCTTGTTTTAAACTTTACAAGTAGAAGGATAGTAAAATGCATCTTGCCGTGAAAAATGGTAAATTGAATTTACCTTTATCTTTGCAAGTAGCGCTAAATATTGGTCAATTATAGGCAGAACGCATTTTCAATATTGGCCCAATATTGCAATGTTAACATTTTGCCATAATTGCCAATACGAGCTCACAATGGATTATATTATAAATGAACCTATTTTGGAATAGATTTAGGCCCAATATTGATCCTCTTATGTTATCAATATGTAACTGAACCATCAATGGCAAATAAATTGGACCAATATTTCCCGCTATTGAATGCAAAATTAAAACGCAATATTGTCCCAGTATTGCCT
>JAQGCC010001826.1:0-21204 GCA_034698905.1 Xestoiulus laeticollis | reverse complement strand
TTATTCCAATGCGTTCTCGTTAAGGTAAATCAGTTGACGGGGCATTAAGGGAGGCGTGCTCAATCCCTCTATTAACAGGAGGCACGCTCAATCCCTCTATTAACAACTAATTATCATGATCACGTTGATATAAATGTTTTCAAAAAGCGAAGCGCTAATCAAATTAATGCACTAAAACATATTTTAAACATCGAAATGCTGAAATGCAAATTAAATAATACTGAAATTTCTATAATAAATAATTTTGATCATTCAGTAATAGTGACTAAAGCAACTGTAAGGATCCAATTAAATTATAAATAAGTGCAGAAAGGGATCAAGAAATGGCATCATCAGCACCAATGGCCAGTGGGACCTATGAATCAGCAGGATACAAAGATATTGCACATGGAGTCAACTACCAACTGAAAATGTTAATGCTAGTTTTACTTAGAATATGTTCAAAGTACCACAAATTTAGACTAGCAACTGAAATGAAGGATGCCGATAAATTTGATGATATCGTGTTAGAATATGAGGATGAAAATGGACAAACAAATGCAATTCTTATCCAGTGCAAACATAAAGCTAAAGATGAAGACGTGATTATGCTAAAGGACTTAAGTTATCGGGAAGGCACATTTAGTTTACGAGAATATCTGAAGTCGTATACAAAAATAAGAAAATCAACCACGTTTTTACAGACACATATCAAATCACTAATTCTGTTCACTAATATGAATATCGAAAAAATATTGGCAGATGATAAAATACTTATAGAGAAAATCGTGAAGGACAATAGCTTGGAAATATTACAATTTGAACGATTTAAGAAAATGAACAATAATGCACCGTCATTTTACAAAATAAATGACATGTTTGAATTTTTGAAATCAATCCCTAAAGATCAGAAAAATAAGAAATTAAAAAAAACAAAAGTTGAAGAATTTGAACCGTCAGAAGTTGAAGTTAAAGAATTTGAAGAAAAATTTCTACTAGCGATTAATCAACCCAATGAAAAAGAATTGGATAAAATACTAATGGATGAAATAATGAAAGAATTTTGCATTGTTGAAAGTCAACTAATTGTAGATGATAATCTTTACAGTTTTATGCATAAATGGATGTCCAATCAAATAGGGTCAGTTCTTACTAAGGAAGATGTAACCTTTTTTATAGATTTAAAAGAGAAATTAAAACAGGCAAGAATCACGGGAGTGCTATTTCAAAACCAGGAAAAAATGCTAGCTTTTGGAGACTTTTTTCAAAATACGGATAATATAGCAAACATTATATCATTAAACGATAGAAAAACATTATTTCACATGAAATCGAAAAGTCCATCCTTGACCATAATCAAAATTGTTCAAGCATTGAAAAATGCTGAGAACTATGCTGTGTTAAATTTAGAAACAGTTATAGCATTTGCAAAACGAGTGAACGAAACTTTGAAATTGAGAAAACATTTCACGATTTATATTGAATGTACTCAAATTAAGCCACAGGAAGAGAATTATGCCAGGCAAGTGTTAGGAAATCTATTAACAATTGCCAGGAATAATGACTGTGCAAATGGCATTGTGTTAGTCTCTCACGAACAGAATAATTTCATTAAATCAGTATTAACAGGTTGTGATTTTGTTTCAGTTGAGGATAGCACCAGTTTTAATGATCTCAATCAAAGTGCAAAAGAAAGAATTTTGGATTACGATATTAATTTTCAAGGCTGTAAAATCAAATTAAGAGAAATTGTAAACGACAGTTGTGAGGAAATCATAGACGAAAGCATTTTGAATAAAATTATTGAAAAAGATGAAATTACTATAGGGAAACCTCTACAGATAATGAAAGAAATGACAGGCATTTATATCAACCGTATATTTGAAATAAATGTGGAAAGAATTAGAAAAGAACACGAAGAAAAGTCAGAAAGAGAATTACTGCAAATGGCTAAAGCTAAAGCTGAGAAAAATAAGATTTGCATGATAGAAGGTGGACCAGGTATAGGAAAATCCACAGAGTTAAATAAAATGGTTTGTAGGGAAAAACGTGAAAATCCCCACATGTTCGTGATTCACGTGAATTTGTTAGATTATTATAATGAGTTTTATGAACAAAGAGAATTTGGGAAAGATGCATTATTGCAGCTAATTACAAAATGTGAAAAACTTAAATCAGAATTTGAAGTTAATATTTTGAAACAGCTGTTGCTTTTTAATGGTCAAATTGTCATTTTCCTTGATGGATTTGATGAAATATGTCCATCGTATGAGAAAGTTGTAATTAGTTTAATAAATGCTTTTAAATATGAAACGAAAGTAAAAAAGGTCTGGGTTACTTCGAGACCTCATTCTGCTGAAATTATAGAAAGGGAGCTAGAAGCATCAGTTTTTCAATTATTACCATTTGATGAAAATGACAGAGGTCAGTTTTTGAAAAAATACTGGATTCAGTCGCTGAATCTAACACAAGACACAGAATATATGGAAAAGTTTGCAAACGAATTACTTAGTAATTTAAAAAAATCAGAAATAAAGGATATCGAAGGATTAATTGGGATCCCATTGCAAATGAGAATGATAGCGGAAGTTTTTGCTGACAAATGCAAAGCATATTGGGAGCACAAAGGACAATATGCATTGGAAATCACAAGCATAAGTATTTGTGATTTGTTCAAAGAATTTATTAGTAAAAAATTCCAGCTTTATTGCAAAGAAAAAGCCAAAATGGATGAAAAAAATCCACAAATTCAGATACGCATTCAAAATGATTTAAAAAGAAACAAAGAAGAGCTCCAAAAAATGGCTTTTCAATTGTTATTTCCAAATGAAAGTGACATATTAAAAGAATTCAACAATGATGGTAATCAAGATGAATTATTGTCTATAGGTATATTACAAAAACGTCATGACAATTTTGAATTTATTCATCGTACGTTTGCTGAATATATTTCTGCAGAATTTCTAGCGGAAAAACTAAACCAGGATAACAAAAATGCTGAAGTGGTCGAGTTTTTAAAATTCAACTATTTTAGAAATGAAAATTACATGATTCGTTATTTTCTCGATCATCTATTGGCTGAAAAATCAGAAATACATAAGGCAACAATTAACAATGATTTAAAGAAAGTCACAGAGTTGATCAATGAAGATGAGACACTTCTAATTAAAAAAGATGCCATGGGAAGAATCCCTCTTCATCTCTCTTGTGTTTACACAACATTTGAGGGTGAATATGATTATAGCAATTATGATCATACAAATCCTGATGAACTTCTAGTGACCAATTTATTTGAATTCTTAATTAAAAAGGAGAATAAGAATGGTCCACCCAAACAGATTGTAGAGAATGACATTTTGGATTACACTCCTTACATTTACGCTACAATTTCAATTTATAGAAAAAATATTTATGCTTTACTTAAATGGCATGCCTATCATTGCCATTTCCATAATTACCTCGATTTAAATGCAATTAATAAGCAAATCGACAATTTAGCATTTGCATGCAACAAATATAAAGATGGAAATAGCATTGAAATGAATTTATTGTGCTATTCAGAAAATCAAAATGAATGGTCAGATTCTGCTTTCATTAGCAATTTAAAACTGGTCCAGTTTTCAGAAGTTAACTATCTAGAGCTGAAGTCCAGATTAGAAATTTATTTTACACATTATGAACAATGGAATGAATTTGAACATGCATATTTAGAAGAGATTGATGTGCAACTGTGTAATTCACAAGTTTGTGAAGAATGGTTTATCGAGGCAATTCAAAATCAAAATTATGAATTTCTTTTGGGACTAACTTTAGCATGTCCAGACAGTGCTGTCAAAATGTGGATTAATGAAGATTATCTCAATATTTTTATAGAATTTGCTACTAACGAAAAGCAAAAAAGCATGAGTGCCAAACTATTAGAGAGGTTTTGGACTGGCAAAGCATTTTCAGATAATAAATTGAAAAATTATTTATTATTAGCAGTTAGAACTTTGTTTATAAAAAAGGGGATTAAAAAACTTTCTTCTGTAAATATTGTGTCATATTTTCAAAGAACTGCTGCAAATGACTACATCAGCTGGAAAATATCATTGAAACTGCTCAACCATGATGATAAATGTAAAATTGTAGGAAGAATTTACATTATATTGGAGGATGAAATTACGATGGCGATCAAAACCATAAATCCATCTAAGTTATATGATGCAATTTCATATTTAAATCATGGTTTTAGATTGAGTGATAAAATATTTGATAACATCCACAAGAATATCAACAAAAATGTTAATTTTACAATTAATTACATGAAATTCTGTATCAATAACATGGATTTCGTTGGATTAAACCTTGTGCTACTGTTTGCAATTCATCATTTTACCAAAAATGAATCTTTTAAAGAAATGGATTTCATCTTCAAAGATGCTGGTTTAGTTATTAAAATTACAATTTGTACAGATTCTGTGTGGGATAATAGCTTTGAAATGAGTATTTTTAATGAAATTGCCATAAGCAGAAATATCCTAAAAAGATTAGGTCTGACCTTAGACAAATACACTTCAGCAGTGTCCAGGGGATATCCCTTCTCTCTCACTCAGCATCTTATATCACACATATTCTGGCTTAATTTTGGAGGAATTCCTGAATTCATAAAACGACATTTTGATGGTGATTATGAAAAAAGTAGTTTTTTCGATGAGATATTAGAGTATGTAAAAAGCGGTAAAATAATAGATTTATTGCGCTATTTCGTATTTTCCAGTGAGATACAGAAAAAAGCCATTTTAAATGCAAATCAGTCAGCAATTATAAAACATTTACTAAAAGCAATCAAAGGGAGCAACCCAAATTGTTTCATGTCAGATACATTTTTAAATGGTGTTTTAATTTCGAATGAGTTTATGACATGTCTATTGCACGCATTTGAAAGAAAGGATTTACTCATGCTAAATTTCTTAAATATATTTTTTAAAAATGACACAGACATAAAAGAAGGAGACAATTTGGATTATGTTTCTATTCTGAAAAGTGCGGTTGTTCAAATGAATTACAAGTGGAATGAGCATTTATTTAAATTTCCAAATTTATTTAGGGAAATAGAAGCACAAAATTTTTCAAGTGAAAAGGAGATGTACGTTTTGGGTTTTCAAAATGCAATCATTAAAAAAGATTATAAAACTATTCAACGTATTTATACTAAAATGACTTCCCATGAAGATTGGATCGAGAGTATGAAAGAAAAACTTGAAGTGCGAGATTACGTTAATTACTTTAAGTTCTTTGGTGAAAACCAAAACAGTGAAGGTGTAATTGCATTACTGAAATACATTAGTAAGCAAGAAATGCACTTTGTGGAGTATTGCATGAATGACCATAAATGGAAAGAATCTAAACTTGAATTGCAGGTAATGGATGAATTTCAGTGGAAAAATTTTGTAAAATACATAAAAAAATATGAATTAGGCATTGAGAGGGGACTTTCTTGTACCATTTTTAAATATGTTTTGTATTGCATTAAATGCGCTGCTTCATCGATTGGCTTACCAGAATGCATTAATTGCTACATCAGCGATATTAACAATCAAATTCCCGTTAATTATGTTGAGAATGCCATAAAAACAAAGGAAATGGGAAATGTCAAAGAACTTATTCATTATTTTTATAATGCCACTTTTAACCAAAAACAAGAAATTTTGAGAGCAAATGATTACGAGATTTTAAAAGATGCACTTCTTCACCATTATTACGAACAACTTCTTACTTTCTGCGATGAAAATGGGAAGGAAATACTTCTTTCGTTTACATTCTTCATATCAGAGGTTGAAATAGTCAATTTGAAAGAATACTATGTGTGTTTCTTAAATATCATAGAAATAAAAGATTCCGATAAACTTAAATGGATTACAGAATTTCTCTGTGAAAATAACAAAATGAAATTGTGGCAAACGGTGAATATTGAAACTGAATTAAAAAATGCTATGAAAGCTGAAAACGTGGATTGGGTAGCTGAATTGATTAACTTGAGTCATTCAAAACATGAATTATACAAGTCATTTGAATTTACCTATTTTGTATTTGCATATTTTACGATTGACCGGATTTGGAAATTTCGACGATTTACAGACCGATTAAATAACGATTCGAAACCCTGTGTATTAAATGCATTTGATTATGTCAATTTATTTAAGTCTGTAATGATATCAGAACATTGGGGAAAAATGAATGACTTATGCCATATTTACAAAAATGAAAATGATTGTTCAAAGAATGTTTTTTTAAATGTTGAATTCAGGTATTTTCTCCAATATTGCATTTCTTTAATTCACAGCAGCGATTTCTCTCACTTTATGTTTGGGATAGCAAATATGCGTCTGTGGTTTTTATATAACTTTATGTGGACTGACGTACCGACAGAAAACAAGTTACCAACCGAATTCCTAGATAAATTTCCATCTTCTATAAAAGGTTATCCATGGTCCATCTTCTTTTATGCTGTATGCGTAGCAATATGCCATATAAGATCAATGCCAATTCCAAGGTACATTAGCATTTATTTGGAGGAAGATGGTGAGGAAAAGCCAATTGATTATTGTGATGAAATAAGGAAAGTAATTGATTCGAAGGAAGCGTTAGCATGGTTTATAATGGCATCTGATAAACAACAGTTAGAAATATTCAAAGATCCATATATGGAAATCTATTTTGTTGACGTTTTCAGTAAAAACGGCTTTGAGCCAATGGAATATTTATCAAAAGAGGTATCAGAAGAAATGTTATCTTTAAGTTCGTTCTCAGATCGTATTACAACTGCTATTGAAAATAATGAAATTGAGTATTTGAAAAGACTGACGAAATTCATGGCCAGAAAAACAAAATTATCAATTTGGAAAAGAACAGATTATAAAACAATTTACGAAACTGCTAAAAGATATTTCGACTATGAATTAAAATACATATTAGAAGAGTTAGTTTAAGATTATGATGTATAGATTCAACTCGGTGTAATCAGTATATGCTTTGCAAAGAGTTCTCCATGTATATTTAACATTATTACTATTTTATTGTTTGTATTACATTGAGAAATGTTTATTATTATTCACATTAAGAATAAAATGAAATGTCCAAGGAGACTTTAAAAACTATGTAATGCAATTATGATTGTATAACATTGTTACAAACTTTATATTAATGAAATTATTGTAATACGCTGTAATATTCTACTTACTGTATTGTTTATTAAGCGGAATAAACGTGATTTAAAATAACACCTGTCACACATTTGATCAATTTTTACACATACATGTATGAATTAATTTCGTTATTTAAATTTAAAAAATGTATTATTTAAGTATGTCAATTCCGTCTCTAAGCAATTTAAAAATAATTAATATTACTACATCTAAGGGAAATGTTCACCAATCAAGATTTTGGATACCTGGAAATGATCAACTTCAAGTATAAAGTATATATAAGTATCAAGTATATATACATATATTTTAAATATTTAATAATATTCAGAAAATCTTCACCCCTGATTTTACATGAAATGTGAATTTAAAAAATGTTCAATTTTTTTTTTAAACTAAAATTATTACAAAATGATTTCTATAAATAAGTTTTTAATTGTTAACTGATCTAACATCTAACATTTACAATTGTCATATCAAACTGATAAAAGCTGAATTTAGTTGAACTGGATTCACAAATTGGTTGCACATTAAATTTGAAAAATAAGACTAAGACAAACTTAGTCTAAGACTTTTTATAAAAAGTGTATTAGTCTTATTAGTTAAAATTTGAAAAATACGTATCTTAAGACAAAACATGCTCTACAAAATTGATTAAAAATTTGCTAGAAAAAGGCCTATTCGCCCTTTTAGGCCTAGATTATGGCCACCCGCCACGTGACCCTCTGTTCTTTATAAATCAACGCCCTCTGGCGGAAGGAATAGGAGCGAAGGGGGTGGGATGGGATCAACCCTTTTTTTTTCTGAAAGAAACAATTAATGAAGGTCAGTGTATTGTGGGGGCAGTGTGGTAAACACCTAACATTACCATCTATCTTATATACCTCTTCTTATACATATTGTTATTGTTGTTGTTATTGTTAATAATGAATGCTTTTGTGAGGTTTTCTCCATCGCCCATCAGAGGGCGGAGGAATATGGTAATATTAATATGGGAAGGATAAAGCACGAGATGGTAAAATGTGAAATTGACAAAGGGCGTTGATAGGGGTCAATGAAAAATTTAGATCAAAAGTCAATCGAGTGCAAATTTTCATACAATCTATCATTTTGAACATTTATTTTTTGTGGTGGTTTAATTAATTTTTTATAATTTTATAATTTTTATTAAATCCAATTTTATATTTTAAATATTCTCAAACGTTTCATGAATTAAACAATAGATGGCGCTGGTCTTTCTAAACGAAACAATGAGTTTAAACATTAACAAGTAAAAACAATGAAAAAGCAGCAGATAATAATAATGTTATAACGAATTTCATTTTAATACATTTTGACATTACTAACTTTTATTGCATAAAATATGAAGTAATCATGAGGAATAATAGTAACAATTTCAAATAAATAATTGGAGCGACTGTAAGAATGAGTTATAGTAAAAGTAATAAAAATTTGGAGTTAATGAATGAAAAAGGGGTGAAAATTAGAACAAGTCGTAAAACGTAAAAATAGAGTAATATGTTAAGTGAATAAACTATAAAAAAGGACGATTCTATGGTAAAGGGCAAGGGTATATAAAAAACTCATAATATAATAACATAAAAAATTATGGATTTATCAAAGTTTATTTTATTAAAAGTAGGTTTAAGAATAGTAATACTCAAGGAGATAAAAATAAATTTTAAAAAAAAAACTACAATTTTTCAACAAGATTCATAATTTATAAATAGTATTTTATTTGGATAATACATGTATTACAAATAACGAAATGTAATAAGATAGTTATTTAATAAAACTAAACAAACAATTAAATAAAAGTAGAGCAAATTGGAAAATCATGAATATCAAAGGCTTCGAAGACTTTCTGAGAATCTCAAAATGATTGAAAAACAAGGTCTGTAAATAAATCTCGAATTAAAAGTAAGCTAATGTGAGTAAAGTCAATTAAGATCAAACGTTTGATTAGAAGAAAGTTTCAAGTTCTACTTTCTGTTCTCTAAAACAAAATTTTCTCAGAACACATGTTCAAATTCATTAAATTTAATAAAATGACAGAAAAGCAAACTAATGAAATTCCCTAAAGGCCGTTATAATTGTAAAAAGGAACGAAAATCCCATAAACATGTATGAAATGTTCCGTTTGTAAAAAAAAGAACGAAAATTTCATATGATATGTTCCATTAGTGAAATCAGAAAGAAAACTTTATACGAAATGTTCCATTTGTGAATTAGAAACAAAAATTCCATACGAGATGTTCTATTTAAAAAAAAGAAAGAAAATTTCATACGAGATGTTCCATTTGTAAAAAAGAACGAGTATTCCATTTGTAAAAAAGAAAAAAAAACGATTATTCCATTTGTAAAAAAAGAACGAATATTCCATATTAAATATATTAAATTTGTGAAGTCGGAACGAAAATTTCATTCGAAATCATTCTATTTATGAAAATCAATATTTTTGTGTGCAAAAAAGCAGTAATTATAAACACAAATAATTGGCTTTCAGGCTATTTTTTGATAAAAAGAACGAAAAATCTACTTTATGGATCATTCTATTTATGAAGAAAGAACAAAAATTCTTCTTAAAACGTCTAGTTGAAACTAAAGCTGCTTTTGTAAAACCCAAAAACCCTCAAAAATAACACATAAAAAAGATAAAGTGGGTGAAGTTTACCGGATATGAAACATCACGAAATTGAACCGTGTTAACAAAATGCCAAAATTAGCATTAAAATTACATAAAGCAATAATAAGAAATGATATGAGATAACTTGGATTCATCATATAAATAGGACATGATGAATAAAAATATAAAATAGGACAAATGTTAGCAGAAACTAAAAAAGGTTATTATTAACTCTATAAAAAAAATTGGAGAAGCGTATGAAATTGAGATAATGAAGAGATGGTTCATTGAAACGAAGCTTGTGGTTAACATTATAGCCTAATAATAAGATATCAAAAATGAAATTTTAAAAAAAGAGGATGAAATACCGACTCGTTTGGACAAGGTCCAGCTGTGACATTACAAACAGAGAAAAAAAAATATTTTGTTTATTGTTTTTTGGTATTATTATCGATATGAAATATGCGAGAAGAGGACAGTGACTCCGAAATAGCCTTTATTTAATGAACACCCGCTTATTTTGGACATCGGTCATTAAGGGTGTGGTCACTCATGCTAGACAAAGGTCATTTACTGTAGTGATAAACACACAAAATAAGCCTTCATCCACCGAGGAAAAGGTTTTTGATATAACACAACGGGTGGAAAAAATTATTTATGGATTACTATGGGAATTACCATATATGGACATATCAGAATTTGAAATTATCATATAGGACTAGCTGTATAGGTTATAAAGTAAATGGAATTGGACATATATAATCATGTATATGGTAATTATAATAGTGGCATAAAAAAAACAGTGAAAAAAATGTGTTAAAACATCTCTCGATATAACGAACGAATGGTCTATCTGTACATATATTACTACATGTAATTTATGTGTCATATCCACATTTTTGTTATGACAACAATACATGTATAAATCCATGTTTTCTAACATAAATTACTATATCATTATGAAGAGTGACCAGTGGTCAGTGACCATGTTGCATTTTTTGGCCATTGACGCTGTGGGGGGTCAAGGGGGGTTTACATGAGTTGTAAGGGTGGGTGGGGGGGGCAGTGTCCTAAATTCGTCACCCTCACTCACCCACTTGGACTTGATTTGTGGGCCGAGGAGTGGCCACTGGTCACTGGTCACTGGTCACTGCTCACTGCTCACTCTGCACCTTTTTTTTCACTAAACACTTTTACTGCTTTTTAAACTGTTTTCGTGGCCTCAAACCTATTTTAAAATGCACCATTTTTTTAACACTCAAGTACTTGCACTTGCATTATATTCTACTACAGTTAGCACTACGCAGGCAATAATGTACTGTACTGTACTGTACTACACACTACACTACACTATAGAGCTAACGTGCAATGCACTACACTACACTACACTACACTACACTATAGAGCTCACGTACAATAGACTATACTTCACTGTGGAGCTCACGTGCAATACACTACACTATAGAATTCACGTGCAATACAATACACTATAGATCTCACTTGCAACTACACTATAGAGCTCATGTGTACTACACTATAGAGCTCACGTGCACTACACTATAGAGCTCACGTGCAATGCACTACACTACACTAGCTAGAGTTCACGAGCAATGTACTGCACTGCACTACATTACACAACACTATAGAGCTCACATGCAATAGACTACACTTCACTGTGGAGCTCACGTGCAATACACTACACTACACTACTTTATAGAGGTCACGTACAATAGACTATACTTCATTGTGGAGCTTACGTGCAATACAATACACTATAGAGCTCACTTGCACTACACTAAAGTGCTCACGTGCAATGCACCACACTTCACTGCACTACACTACACTATAGAGTTAACGTGCAAAATAAAACTGCAATACACTATACAATGTAGATCTCACGTGCAATACACTGACCTACACTGTAGAGCTCATATATAAACACCATTTTCTTCATTCTACGTTACACCCACTGAATCACCCCATTCTATGAGGACAATATAAGTTTGTATTTTCTGTGTATTCCACCCTAAAAAATCCCAGAGTTGACCATCGCTGACCATTGACTGAATTGCACGTGTTTTATCCCCAACACCTGTTTATTTGTTTGTAAATTGTTTTCATAACATGAAACTCCGTTCAAGTCCGTTGGGTGGAGCTCGTGTGTACGAAGACCCATAGGGGACCGATTTATGGCAGTGGGAGGTCAAAGGTCATCCGTTTCACCCTCGTGTGATCCTCTTTGAGGCGGGTCACACAAAAAAAGCATGTCCAAATATTTGACGATACCAGAGGTTAGCAGCTGAAATTGATATTACTTAAGTTTGTTTCTTCTTCTTCTTAAAAAAGGGGGTGGGATAGGGGGGTAAAAATGGCGACTGAGAGGGAGGGGGGGGGGTCATTGACCTAGTAAAACTATTAAAACGTCCTTATTTATTTAAACGAGTGCCAAACCCCCCAAAAAATACTAAAAAGTCGAAACTAATAAGAGTGGGATAGATTCTTCTTCTACCCCCCCCCTCCCCCCCCCCCTTTTCTTTTTTTTATGGCAAAAATGGGGAGGGGGATAATCAGCGCCATTGAAGCTGACCACTACCGCATTGATGGACAAGTCGATAAGTTTGATTTATCATCTCCCTCCTAAATGTATTAAAAGCCCCCACTTTGGAGAGGGGAAGAAGACCTTTTTGAAATGTGGCGCAAGATGGCGGAAGAACCCCCTTCCCCTCCCCCCCCCCCCCTTCGTCCTGTATAAATTAACGCTTGGAGTGGCGCCCTCGCCAGGGGGCGCTGGCTTCGATGAAGGGGTGAAGGCCATTCATTTCAAATGACCAGAAAATGAATGTTGCGTGACACCCTTCTAACTATAAAACTTTTGCTTTACATGTATATAGGGCCTACCTAGACTATACATAAACAGGACAGGTATTGAAGGGGGTTTGGGTTTTGTCCTTTCACACCCCCCCCCTTATTTTCAATCCAATTGGAACGTTGCTGACCTTAATGTTTTAGCATACATTGAAAACCTGCTAAAGGTGACTACTCAAAAATTTGACAAATTCGGTCACTGTTTACAGGTAGGTCACTATACAGAGAAATTTATTTGTAATGTATAATATCCGCTAAAACCAATTTATGAGAAGTGTTCATTATGCAGAGGTGGTCACTTTATCAGGTTTTATTGCATTTTTATTGTGATAAATCTCAGTAATCCAAAAAATCATAGTAATTATAACGCAATTTAAGTTCCATTTTATATAGAATTTATTGGAATTTTTGATAACATTGGAGTCGAGTTGATCTAAGATGAAATTTGGAAATCTATCGAATTCTTATTTACAATTTGTTCTAAGAAGAGCAATTTCGAACGTTTTGAAACAGTATTCTTTTAGAATTTCGAATGCGATTGATTCGAAATTTCCTTCCGAATTTCGAGTTTGGAACGCGATTTGTACTTCCTCCGTTCTATTTTCGAACTCTCGTTCTTTTTAACATTTTTGTTCTTTTAGTTTCAATTTTTGTTATTTTTTTAGAATTCTTATTCTTTTATTTATACCAAACTTATAAATTTCGAATTCGTTCTTTTTTTCAAATTTTTATTCTTTTTATTTCGCTCGAGCTTTCGTTCTTTTTTTCAAGTTCTTTTTTTTTCTCGAATTCTCGTTCTTTTTTTTTCAAATTCTTATTCTTTTTATTCCGCTCGAGCTTTCGTTCTTTTTTTCAAGTTCTTATTTTTTTTCTCGAATTCTCGTTCTTTTTTCGAATTCTCGTTCTTTTTCCCGAATTGTCATTCTTTTCCAGAATTCCAATCGTTCGTTCCATAGTTCGATTTTGACGTTCTTTTTTTTTTTAAACACGTGGATGTTTCCTCATTATCAGTGAGTCTTTTGAACATAATAAAGTCTTTTTGACGAAAAGCTGCTTTTACGATTTTAAAAAGCGTTGTTTTATCGTGTTTTGCCATCCTAAAATGCTAATCCATAAGCGTGTGTCGTTGGTTATTTCCCTGGCGGCCATCTTGGACTCTCCCGAAATGAGTCCAGCTTCATACCTCCTCTTCCCATGCTTATTTACTCATTGCTTATTATGCTGGCCATTCGTCCAGTTGGCGCAGTGGACGAAGGTTCTGTTATTCAGCTGTCAAAACATTGTTTTATCTGAAAATCATGGGATTTAAGCCGTTTTCCAAGGATTTAAACACACTCGATGGACACTGGTCAGTGCCTTGACCACTGGGATTTTACTACTTTATTTACAAACTTTCGAGAAATGTGCTATTTAGCTTTCTTTGGAACTTGTCAAATCTGGAGATTTTGAATTTACTTACATGTACCTACTCTTGACAATCTACAATCCAATTTGAATGGAATTTTCGAAGAATTTTAGTGGAATTTTCCTAGTTTGTGAAGTTTTGGAAAATGTGTTAATTTTATTTATTTAGCCCAATCAAAACAACGAAATTCTTTGATTTTCCTCCTAAATTAAGACACTTGGTGCCGGAAATGCTGTATAATATAACCCATTCTCAATGTCCACTTGTCAGCAAAATTTCGGATATTTCACCGATTTGCAACAAATAGAATTGGATTTTGTGCTAAAAATTCGCGAAAAAATGAAGGACGACGGAATGATACTCTTAAGACTCATTACTGGTAAGATATGAACATTTTTATTTACAAAAATAACTCATTTTTACAAAAATGTGCAATAGTTAATACAGTAATACTGCACTTTCTGATATGTAAACTCCACCTTTCCATGCTGTAATCTTGTGTTGACCACGATGTCAAGAATCTTTTGTCAGAAATCTTAGTCAATGAACTTTGTCGTTTTCTTATCAGTCAGAAAAAACAGATTATTTAAACGATTTCTTTGGTAGAGATAAAACTTAAGTAACTTTGGATCTAAAAAAAATGAAAATGATATAGTATTGTATTTAAAAAAAAACAATTTTAAGCCTAATTATAATCTCAGCCCTCGTTAATTCCCCCTCCCCCCTCTTTTGTAGTTTGATAAAAAAACGATCTAGGGGTTAATTAGATAACATTTATTTCCCCCCCCCCTTACCTCATAATTATTAAAAAAGGTATACTAGGCTTAGTGGAAAACCTAACCAAAAATGCGGAATTTTGGTCGTAAAAATGTGGAAAATTTGTGTTTTTTTATAGACAGTTTTCGTTTTTTATACTGTCTGATAAACTTAGTAACTTAATCGAGGGGTAGAGAGACAGGTTAATTTATTTTAATTCGTGTTTAAAGCTGTTTTAAAGCTGAAAAGGTCAACTATTTGATAAAAAGGAATTTTTTCCCATTTAAAAACCTTGTTGTTTTTATAAAATACTGTTTTTACAAGATTAAAAATATCTACATGTAGGCCTACATTTATCCTACAGTACAGTAAATGAGTGATTCCCATAGGAATCACTTTTAGTAACAGTTCAAACTACATGTAGTATATAAGTGAGGAAAGTTTTATTTTATTGGTATTTTATAATGGTTCTTGAAAACATTTGAATGATTCCTGCAGGAATCATTCTATTTTAAAAGGATTCACGTATACGTAAATAGCCCTTAAAGGTAACTTCAGTTTTTCACATACAGTACATGTAAACCACTTATTTTATTGGTATTTCTTATTGGTTCTTGAAAACATTTGAATGATTCCTGCAGGAATCATTCTATTATAAAGGGATGTACACGTTAAAATAGCCCTGAATGGAAACTCCAGTTTTTCACATACAGTACATACATTATAAAACACTTATTTTATTGGTATTTCTTATTGGTTCTTGATAACATTTCAATGATTCCTGCAGGAGTCATTCTATTAGAAGGAGACAAACAGTATTAGTAAATCAGATCTTGCTCGGTATTTTACGATGATTCCCACAGGAATCATGTGTATCGCTACAAGTAACAAGCGGAAGTGCCCTCAGTTCAGGGTCTTTCCCTAAGGCTTCAAGGGGAACCTTCACAACTAAGCTTTGAACCCGTTTAAAGCGTAAAAAACGGTGAAAGTTGCGCTTGACCTTTGACCTCACCGCGTGTTTCCAAGCAAGGACACCGACGCACCTGTATCGCGTCTCGGGGGTCGTAGGTCATCCGCGTGGGGGGAAGCTCGCCATTGTTCTTCGGAGCACGTGCACTCGGATGACCCCTCGGGGTGGGAGAATTGACCCAACCCTTATTTTCAACGATTCATTGTTTTTTTTCTTTTCTTAAGCACCCCTTGTGAGAAAACCCTCGAAAAAAAAATGGCCGTCTTTTTGTCAGCTCTTTTACGCCATTGTAATTATTTGGCAGTTTTTAAAATATACTGCGTTTTTGGTGTTCGAAGCCCCCTTTGCGCAGGGTCACGCCCACCCTCCTCGACTTGCCACGCCCCCTTTCGCCCTTGTCCCGTTCAGGTGACCCCGATAACCTTTTTGTACCACCGAGGAATTTGAGACTTGCGGGAATCTGAAAAATATGAATGCTTGACCGTTACTCATGTCTCGTTTCTGATGGTGGGGGTCACACGTTTGACCTCTGCTTTTCAGCTTTTTATTTTTCAAATCCGACCATTTTTCTTCTTTTTTTCCCCAACCATCACTCGTCCTTTTTATTAAAAATGTCGCTTTGAAGTCTTTTTTATGGCTGGATTTAAATCAACTTCTCTTTTTATTTCGAAATTCCGAATTCTGTGTCCCTCCCCAATTTCAAATCGGTTTCCTTTATTATTTTTATTATTTTTACATTAGAATCCATGTTTTTTTCGAAATTCAATACAGGTGTAGTGCAAGATTTTTTAGTAAAATCTTTACAAATTATAATTTAATGTACATGTACATGTAGATGTGTAGGGCCTACATGTATCTGCTTAAAATTTCAATGCTCGTGCAATCACTTGAAATCAAAGATACTTTCTTGTAATGTACATGTATTAAGAATTGACCCTCGTTTTATTCATTCGAAATTACACGTAGAACCCACGTTCTTTTTACGATTCAAAATTCGAACGGTCGACGTTCCATTTATTCCGTCGAAATTAGAAACCCGAGCGTTCTTTTTACGATTCAGCGTTCCAAATATCATTCGAAATTAGAACCTGTGTTCTTTTCACGATTCTCAATTCGAATTCGCGTTCTTTAAAATTTTATCGTTTGAAATTACATGTACATGTATAACCTCATGCGTTCTTTTTACCAGTGGACCTTCAAAAGATCATTCGAAATTAAACCCACGAGCTTATTGCGATTACAAATTCGAATCCATGTTCCATATACATTCGATTGTGTTCTTTTTTTTGTTTTGCAGTTCCACGTTCCATTTATCAAACGAAATTAGAAATCCACGTTCTTTTTATTATGATTCCAAATTCGAATCCACGTTCCATTTAACATTCGATTGTGTTCTTTTTGCTATTCCACGTTCCATTTATCAAGCGAAATTAGAACCCACGTTCTTTTTACGATTTCAAATTCGAATCCACGATCCATTTAACATTCGGCTGTTTTCTTTTTTCGAATGTGTTCTTTTTGTGATATCACGTTCCATTTTTCATTTGAAATTTGAATCTGCGTTCTTTTTGCGATTCTAAATTCGAATTCACGTTCTTTTAAATTTGAATATTCTATAAACAATGTATTTCTGTATAGTGTTAAGAGGGTCTTCTGGCCGGCATAACCAATAGATGTCCTAAGAAGTTTTATTACATTATTTTTTCGTAAAACTGGATTTGAGGAGAAAAAGATGGAAAAATAGTCTCCATTGCTGCGTTCCCCGAACGCACGTTCTCAATTGGTGCTTTTTCGACACCAACTTTTATAAATGAGCAAATTTTTTTTTTTTGATCCTAGGAGAAATTCCAGACAGCAAGTATGATGTATTGAACGTGGCTGTCGTTTGTTTTGACCGTTAGCCGCTTGGGGGATACTCTTGACCCCTGCGTGGAGGAAGGAGGAGGACATTAAAAGCCTATTTACGAAAGAAACTTACTTCCTATTTATACTATGTCAACTTTCCTCCCTTTTTTTAAGGTTTTTATTTACAATCCCAGAGGGTCAAAGTGAAAGGAATTAAAATACAAGAATGGTCAGTGAAAATGGCGTTTTAAAGCCATAGGGATCAGAGTGGATTTGTTGTGAAAAGTGCCCCCTCTGGTGACAATGTTTTTTAAGCATTAGGTAGTCCAAATACAACTTGTATTTCGTATCCATTACAACTTTTTAGTAATGAAACAAGGGTTAAAAATCCCTTCAGTAATGAAAAATATTTAACATCACGTGTTTGAGTCAAAACCTTGAATGTTGTTATCACTATGGTAAACACCATTGGCATATTACAGTTGCTATTTAACATTTTCCTCCAATGCCGCTATAATCAATCACTCAAAGTCCAACGGCAATAAAATCTAAATAAATATCCTGAGTTTCCTGCTAGAATTTTATTAGTTCTTTATCAAAAACCGTGAGAAACAACACGAGGTTTCGAGGTCTTTTTGCC
Source organism: Xestoiulus laeticollis (assembly GCA_034698905.1). Lineage (NCBI taxonomy): Eukaryota > Metazoa > Arthropoda > Diplopoda > Julida > Julidae > Xestoiulus > Xestoiulus laeticollis. The sequence continues at coordinate 2,934 of JAQGCC010001826.1, read as the reverse complement.
TTTCAAAATTGATGTAAATACAACGTGTTTTATATGATTTTATGAGTGTAGCTTCAAAACTTCAACTCATGGGAAATGCTGTTATGTTCAAAATATAAGAAAACATAGACACAAGTATACTTACATATACAAGTAACGTTGTAGTAATGAATCATTGTTTTATAGGCTGGTTTATACTAAATTATATTTAATCGTATTTTAATAGCAATTTTTATACACTGTACATGCATTGAATATATATGCATATAGGGAAAGTTGCAGAAAATAGTTTGAATTAAAAATTAGGTAAAATATTTAACTATGTAGTTAGTAAGACGACGGGGGTTAGATCTGCGATCACTTCCGGTTGACCCCGCATTCCATTCTCATCAACCCTTTGTTGTCCTTCCGTTTAACTTAAGGCCTATGTGTAATTCAAAAAAAGCGCCCCCTGTGGATTTATCGCCTTTGTATCGATGCATGTTAAGGAGGTGTAAGACATAAGAAAAATACGATTTATTGCACAGCAATCACACCTGCAAATCTTAATTTATGCAAATTCATAACAGAGATGTCTAATCTATTTTACTCATGCGGGGGATTTCCCATTGGCAGGAGATTTAAAAGGGTTTTATACGACTGACCAATGTCCATTTAGATAGAAATTTCATATTGAAAAAAAAATGGATGGTGAATTTTATTTAAATTTTAAGCTTGTTTTCAATATCCTTGTTATCATATTGAGTTTCTTACTTTTGGGTGCTGATTTAACTGATTTTTTTTTCTCACGGTTTTTGACTAATATTTAAATAATCCAAGAGGAAACTAGGTATTATTTACCTTATTTTATGACTGTTTAGAAAAATAAATAATATGGTGACTGATATGTCAAGGTGTTTCATAGTGATAATATTTCAAGGTCTAAATTCAGTTTCAATTTTAAATTTTACTCAGTTTAATGTAAATTTTATATGTTATACAATACTATGTTAAATTTTACTGCATTTATACATTCAATTTAGTTAGGTTTAATGCAATAAAATGTTTCATGTTGTCTAAATTCAGTTTCAATTTTAAATTTTATACATGTACATGTATGTTATACAATATTTTATACTGTACTATGTTAAATTTTACTGGATTTAACATTAAGTTTAGTGAAGTTTAATGTAATAAAATGTTTCATGTTGAAATTTGCATTAGTTTGTGAATTTTGATTGGATGTTACATTTGGTTAGGTTTTATAGTTAAATTTTACTGGGTTTAACATTTAAATATTGCTTGGTTTATATAGTGTTAAAAAAATGATGAGTTACATGTTAAATTTTTCCAGTATTTCATGATTTATTTATATTAATGTTAAATTTGGATTGAAGTTCATTTTTTTGGGTTTAACATTCAAATATTACTTGGTTTAATGTTAAAAAAATGGCTTTCACGTATGTTGAAATTTGCTATTTGCTTTAGTTTGTGAATTTCGATTGGATTCATGTTAAATTGACTTAAATGTTAAATTTTGCCAGATTTTTTGTTAGGTTTAATGTTAAATTTCACTAGATTTAACATTCAAATATTACTTGGTTTAATGTTTAAAAACTTGGGTTTCACATAAGTTGAAATTTGCTTTTAGTTTGTGAATTTTGATTGGATTCATGTTAAATTGAATTAAATGTTAAATTTAATGAATTTTATTTCGTTACATTTCATCTATAGTTTAATTGATATATCAATTTGGATTTAATGTTAAATTTAGACTTGTTTAATTCACCATGTTAAAAGTCGTCTTCTTTTCCCACATTACATCCTCGTGCGTGACAAAAGTGAATTTCCCTCTAATTAACGTCGTTAGTAGGGGGCGTGGCACTCGTTTTTTTTATATCCCTCTTTGATGTCGCTTTAATCGGCTTGTAATTGCTATTTAAAACATCGTCGTGTTTTTTTTTGTTTAAAATTTCGCCACCGCAAAAGGTGACATTTCATTTGTACCTACGAGTTGATTCTCATGTTAGTTTTTTTTGGTTTTCCAAGATGTCCGACTGAGATACGCCCACTGGTGGCGGCCATCTTTGTCCGGTTAAACGAGATCAAAATTCTCGCCCCCAAAAAAAAATAAGGGGTCCTGGCCTCTTGTTTGTACCTTGATTCATCATACTATGAATTAATTAACAACAACATAAGGAGAAAAAAAAAAGTTACCATTTTTTGTGATGTATCATCGGTACCACAAATGGTGGTCCCTTGAATTGTTTACCAACCTTCTTGGCTGGGGGTCGTGACCTTTAGGGACAAAAAAAAGGCCATAAATTAAGAGGGTAGGGCTAAAAACCAGATCTGATTCACCCACGCCCACACTATTGAATCACCATTTATCCCAACCATAATTAGTCTTTGATCCTAACCAAGTAGTTTACTATGTTTTGATGATCCCAACTAGGTTTCTTATCGTGTTTTAACTAACCTAACTAGATATTTGTAAGTTTTGTGTGTGGTCCTAACAAGGTATCCTATATCGTCTTTTGTAATGCTAAAACCAGCAATAATGCACAAATTCTAAACCGCTTTAATTAATTCTACAAAGTTTAAAAAAAATAACTATTGGAGAAAAAACAATAGACTATAGATGAAATATTAATTAAATTGAAACAAGATTTGGTAGCGACGACATATGGAATTCTAGTGTAGTGTTCGAAATTTCACACTTTTCAGTAGTGGAATGGTAAAAGGTGTTCCAAACTGTATACTTATTCTTCAAAATTCGAACCCATTGCATGTAGTGTTCCAAATTCGTTTTCTTTAAGAATTCGAATGCTAAAGTGTTCCAAATTCTTTCCTTTTACAGAATTCGAATGCTAAAGTGTTCCAAATTCTTTCCGTTTACAAGAATTCGAATGCTAAAGTGTTCCAAATTCTTTCCTTTTACAGAATTCGAATGCTAAAGTGTTCCAAATTCTTTCC
>JAQGCC010001825.1:0-21205 GCA_034698905.1 Xestoiulus laeticollis | reverse complement strand
CTGATGGCAGACAACTTTTGTCTAAGACATTTCTTTGTCAAATGCTTTGTTTAACCGACATTTACATTTCTCAAGTTAAATGCCTCACCCTGTATATTAAAGCTAATATATATGAATTAAGCGCCGTTACAGAGTAATCATTGAATAAACTATCCACTAAACATATTCTGAATATCAAACGAAGTATTTCAAATTATATGAATATCAGAAGCTCAGCCAGCCCACTCAAGCTTCCATCGACTAATCAAAAACTTATCTTATCGTAGCTAAGTTTCACCGCCGTGAGAAATACCTAATGTACGGCAATAAAATTATTAATTTTTGCCAATACGTAAACTGTTTTCAAGAGGTCCATGTAAGCAAAGTTGTTAAATTAGTTTAAAAAGAAAAGTCTTTGACATTTTTTTTCCATTGTCGATTGACATTTCTCTCTCGATATAATTGATCATTTTTGTAATTGACGTTAGGTCGGTCTTATTCGAAGTTTCTCTATTTTTCTATAATCTTTTATTATTTTTTGTCCTTGCTCTTCGCGTTATATCTTCGTGTCTCTTTTCTTTTCTTTTTTGCCCTTAATATGATTGATTGAGTTTGAAGTGGGAAAAGTATATAAGAACGTGTTAGGCCCTTGGATCTGTATCTTCTTATATTGAAAATCCATTATTTTTGCACTTATTTCGATCAACTTCGTTAAGAAAAGAAAATCAGACCTGGCAACCAAAAAAGGCTGAACCGCTTTCGAGGAAAAATCCTTGGGAAAAAAAGATGGGGAAACAGAAAAAAAAAGTATGATTACAGTACTATGGGCAGAGAGTGCGATTACTTTGAAGCTTAAGCATCATCTCGCGATCAGAAACTGCTTTGAGGATCTAATAGTTGTTGGATAGCTTCGCAGTGGTTCCATAGTGATCCGAAGTAGGTCGATTTAGTAACAGCATGTAAACAAAAGCTTATTTTATCTGTAAATGGTTTGTAACTTGACAAAGGCATAAGGCATTTTGAATATCTGCTTTTGGATTCTTGGGAAAATTGTGTTTTGATAAATTTTCTTTGAAAAACAAGACAAGTTGTTAAGGCAAATTTTCATATTTCTAAAATTTCAGTTGTTAGTATGTTTAGGGAAATTTTGAAAAACTGGAATAGTCAGAGAAGTAGGACTGTCATAAGAAGGAATTCACTTATAACGATCTTTAAGGGACTTAAGAAGTCCGATCGTTATTTATAAACGTTATATAAAACGTGCATGTAATTGCTTAACAATACTAATGTACATACATGCATATATTGTATATATTGTATACAGAAATAAAACTTTTAAAGTGATGCTACATGCACATTATACTACGTACATGCTACTATGGCTACATTCAGATTAGTAGCCTACTTAATTTAGCGGTTTGGTACAGATAATTTGCTCGAAATTATGGAGAAATTTAAAACTTTTATAAAAATTAATGAAACCGTTTTTCTAAAACTGGAAAAAGTATAAATCGTTTATAACAATATTGAGAAAAAATATTCAATAATAAAGATAAATTTGAAAGCGTATATAAATTGTATACATTATATAGTTCATGCATTTCTGAATTTCACATTTTAAACAAATATTGGTTGTAACAAATGTAATTATTAAATTTGTCTTAATTTCAATACAAAACACGAACATATTTATATGTTTCGTTGACAAAATATTTTTTTTTAAATCAAATTTCAAATAAAATAACAAGACAATACTTGTAAATCATTTTGTCATTATATTATACATGTATCATACTGGATATTTGACATATATGCATTTAAAAAATAGGAAAGGGGGAGGAAATCTCAGAAAATTGTTTATAGACCAATGAAAGGACCATTTTCGTTTCAAAATGAGATCACTATGCATATCGTTACTCCCGGACTATCGCTGTATCCGACATCGTTATAAGCGAATTCCACTGTATTTTGTCACTGTCCCATTATGGCTCTCGTCCAATTCATTTCCAGTTCTCATCGATTTGTCATTGATCTGCGAATATGAATCTTAATTTAATCCCCTGGTTTCACTTGGAAGGCATTCATTTACCTCTTAAGCGTGTTTATATGAGCCTATTTACACGAAAAGCATATCGAAAGCTAAATGCAGCATGCATGATGGGGCGATTTTCAAGATTTTTCTGTTTTATTTTGTGGAATAGAGATCGATAAAATCGTTTCCCCTCCTTAGATCGAGTAGACCTTTGCGAGCAATTACTTCAGCTTTCATTTTGCTGGCTGAGTTAAGACACTGCAGCCCCGCCCACCCAAAGAGGGTTTTTAAAAGCTGTTTTTCGTACAAATCTATGGTTGCATGGCATTACACTTGCCGAATGTGAAAGCGTGCAAAAACGAGAGGACAACTTCAATGATGGAGGGAGACTATATAGGGTTCATCATCAGCTGTAAAATTATGCGTTTTTTGTCACCAGGGGAAATGCATTCACTGGAAAACGACGCATTCATCATATGCATTATGCATACAAAAAGCTATTGGAAATAGAAATGCAGATATCCGGATTTTTACATTAACGAGCTTTGGAGTTCGGTGACCATGGAATTTGATTACAAAATGAGTTAGATGATGGGCAAGTTAAAAGGTGTATTTCGGGGCCACATTTTCAACATCACACAACCAAAATTGGCAACGCACTCCTGTCCCCTGATTGGATATCCTCGATCACCTGATCGAATCTAACCAATCAGAGGATGGCAGTGCGTTGCAAATTTTGGTTGTATGAAGTTGAAAATGTGGCTCCTGGTCTGTCTTAATGATTCCAGGAGGCCAGCACAGGGTTTCAGCACCTCAAAGAATAGTTGTTATACATTATATTCACTTAATTCGTAATTTTTAATTAAAATGTTTAAATAATTTTCAATTTGATCACGTGTTCAGTGCATGGTCATATAGCGTAACGGTGCTTCATTCAAAGGACATTTGCAGTTGGCATTCACGTTTATTTCTGGAGTGCAAAAATGTGCTTTTATCTTTAAATTTAGCGAGGTCACGCATTTGATTTACAAGACGAGCATGCGCATATTTATTTTATCTGGAATTTAATCGGTTTTACTTCACCTAATGCAAGATTAAGTTAGTAACTGAGGTTATTATGAGATGTATAATATTGGAAAACTATTGAAATACATATAATATTGCCATTATATCTATGGTACCGAGTATGTTTCACCCGTTGGCAGCAAAATTGGATAGCAAACATGTATAATTTCCCCTATAAGACAAGATAGAATTTTGACAGAAGTTAATAGTACACTGCAATTGTATAATGTATGCATTTAAATTGCTTTTTTCAAACACCAACCATTATTCTCATCAATGAATTTGAAAGTGGTTATGCTTTCAGTTTAGTATATGTACCTGGAATACAAACTACAGTGCCGTCTCGATAATCCGAAACAAAACTTATCGAATTTCGAAATTTCTGAAATTGTCAGCTCAAATGCAAGTGCATGAGAGTCCTTGAAAAAAATTCTTCATGTTATTACATATGCATTACATATTTTTCTTAAAGCCAAACAACTCATATGCATTGGGTATACTAATCCGCCAATTTTTCGATAATCCGACAGTGCTTGTTCCCATATGGTGTCGGATTACCGATACTGCACTGTATTTTGTATACTGTATTTTTGATTGAAATTTATTGAAATGCTCACGCTCAAGTACGTTTTTGAGCATTATACCTTAATTTCCGAACAAAGAGTTATTAATCATTGATTCCCTTGCAACGTTTGCATCGCAACAAAACTAATTTATCCAGCAGTGAAGAATGATGCAGCAGGTGATAAATCATATGAGCGAGCATATATACAGTGTACAGCATACGCGAAAATGCATTTTAGTTATATTTGGTAGGCTATATACCAATGCTTGAAGATTAAAGTACCTCTCATGCAATCAACTCATTATGTTTTATGATAAAATGCAACCTACCAAATTTTTGATGCTTTCACATATTAATATTTTTGGCATTATAGGGAATGTCAATGTGCCAAACGAATTTATATCTAAATTTAGAGCAATCAGCAAATTCACGCCAACGTGCACATATGTGTTATGGCATCGATTCATTAACTGTTGTCAACGTATTTCTTCGTGTAAGATATTAGGGGCTTTCGTGCATTTTAATTCGAATTTATTTTTCGGTCCAAATTTAGCTACTTTTATTGGAATCGTATACAACACTTTCGACTCCCTAAAGTGTGCTAAAACAAACACTCCTCCCATTCTTCGCTCCATAACGTTCAGGCGAATTTTCACTTTAGTTTCTTGCGTTCATTGAATATTAAGCCAAGCCCCATCCCACTACTTAATTAACCTGATTGTCCCAAGGGCTAGGGGTAGAGAATGATTAAAACTGGAATATTCTTCCAGAAAACGCGAAAAGCAGCTATACAACGAGTTTCTTACAAATATAATGCAGATAGAGTGCTGGTGTTATTATTAACATGTGTATACTTGCATATGCATGTGCATGTATATATTGTTGTTAAATTTGTATGTATAGAAGTATTGTTGGGAATCCAAAACGTAAATTTGCTTCGATTTTTCGAAAAAGTCGAGTTATTTTGAGATATTCGGGTTGAATGGGAAGTATGTATTCTTACATTATGTATAAGCTTACATTAAATATTAATAAATAACACTTTTCAGTATATCATAACAATATGTATTTTCATATAGATATTCGACATTGAAAACTGCTCGGATGTGATGATTTTAGATCAGGTTATTCTTTTTTGAAATTCTAGATTCTTCTATAACTCAATTAATTCTAAATAAAATAATACAAGTTGTACAATTGTACTTAATAGGGTGGCTTAAAAGTCAGTGACACGAGTCTTCCTTTTCTTATATTAACATCTTGTCCTAAGTGTTAATTACGACTAAAAAGTTATAATTTCGATTTCTTTTTAAAAAAATGATTTATGTAACATTTAATACCATCAATAAATTGAACAAAAGACTTCCTATCTAACCACACAAACAGAATTTTCCCAGCTATAACGGTTAAGAAATAGAGTGGCACTGACTTTTGAGCCACACTGTATACTGTACATTCCAACATTAGAGCTTTTTACCTAAACCTAAAATAAATAAAATGGAAATGCTAGTGGATCCCCTCTGATTTTTCTGATAATTTCGATATGTAATTTTCTAAAATTTTATAAAAATAAGCTATTAAAAACTCTTAAGGTGTGGGACGGTGCTTAATTCAGAAACGGGCCACGGGTTAGACATCTCTGAAAAAAAAACTAACCCACATATTACCACATTTTCCAATCCTAAGCTTCTGCTCTTATAAGCAGAAGCTCGAATTTTGAGTCAATTCGGTACCACAGTTGCCAAATTGTCGACATCTTATCGTCCAGGCAAGAAAAATCGAAAATATCCCAGAATTCCCTATCAATATCCGTATCTCGTCAGCAACGATTGTTAGGGAAAAATGAGAGTTGTAATCTGGCAACCTTGTGCATGTGAAATTTTTTTATTCCGCTATTTTTAAAGCTGTTGCTCAAAGTACCTAATGAGGTACCTTGAGCAGCAGCTTGAATCTGGTGCTCAGATGTAACTATCTGTGGTTCCAATCCCAGACTTGATACGAAGATTTATTCTCAAGCAGCTCAATTTGTGCAACTGTGGTACGGGGGTAAGCAGAATTTTCCTTGCCGCCATTTAGCTGGACCATATTGATATGCATGTTACAAAATCATGTGGTTACTAAAGATGGATCACCATTACCACATGATGCCCCGAGACAATGAAATGTAAACCATAATGGCATGCACTCTATGTTCTACGGTAATGCCTTAAAATATGATTTCCAAACTTGATGTAAGCCAGTCATGCATATGCATTACTTCTTTCTTGCACAAAAATTGCAGTTCTCTGTAGCAAAAATTTAATGATTCATCTTCATTTGTACGAAAGGAAAAAAATTCTCATATTCCCACATTGGCAATTTTACCTGGCTGTGTATGTCATCACACGCAAATCCCCGCAGCATCTTCTACGCCATCTATCGCTCGATTGTTGCAACTTCTTGGTTTCTTTCTAATAATCCTCTTTTTTATGAGATAATGTTGATACAATCTAAACTTTGGAAATTAAATATGCACATCTTCATCCCTAGCTTTTCCGTAAACAACCAATCTGAATTTTCTCTTTTCGCCGTTTGTTTTGCGTGCAGTTTTGAAAGCAATTAGGTTTACTGCTGCGTGCAGATGTAGTTTTTTTTATATCCACTTTTTTATTTGTGGTTGAATGAAAGAGATGCGGTTTTTAAATCTTCCCTAATTAGCATACACGCAAGATGAATTGCTAGCAAAACGATGCGCAATTGAGCCAAACAATTATCAAGATTAGTTTACAAAATGCTTTAACACGAAGAAAAAATATAATGACCTGTGCTCAATGGGAACCGCTTTTTTGCTCAAGGGCTCCAGAAGCGTTTCTTAAAATTGCGTTTCTAGAATTATGTAATCAGACGTGTTTATTTTGAAAGTTATGAAACTCCCAAAATAAGAAGAAAGAAGTTGAGGAACTACAGTATTATGCGGGTAGAAAACCAACAGTTTATTTATCAAGGCTTAAGTTGACGATAATGACACTTATTCCTGTACCACAGTTGCACAAATGGCGCAGCTTGAGACCAAGCTGAGCCTCAAGTCCTGGGATTGGTACCATAGCTAGTTACATCTGAGACACAGATCAATGTTGTGCAATGAAGTACCTAGTTGAGACGGCATGCAGTTTTCACAATGGCGGAATAAGTAAAATTTCACGTGAACCATGTTGCCAGATTACAATTCTCATTTTTCCTTATCAATCGGTGCTGCCAAGGTACAGATATTGATAGGGAATTCTGTGATATTTTCGATTTTTCTTGCCTGGAGCTCCATCTCCGGTTAGATGTCGACGATTTGGAAACTGTGGTACCGAATTTGCTCAAATTTTGAGCTTCGTCTCATCGGAACAGAAGCTTAAGTTGGGAAACTGTGGTACAGGGGTTAGCCCCTGGCCACACTAGGCTGAAAACGCGCGTTTGGCTAGCCTCAAACAAGGCTTTTAATCAAAAAAGAATTTTCGCACGAGATATTACTGTGAAAATTTTATAATTCTAGAATTTAAATTAAATTCGATGCCCTATTTGAGGCTAGAACCGGGGGTTCTTGTCTGTTAATTCACCGCCACGCTTAATCATCGATTAATCACGCCAGCCTGCGGCGCTGCCTAATCCAAACTAACCAATCCTAACCTAATCGGTACAAAACATTTAACACCGGATTGGTTAGTTTGGGTTAGGCAATGCTGCAGGCTCACGTCGCCTATGAAATCCCTAGCGTGGCGGTGAATTAACAGACAAGAACCGAACCGGGTTACCGAGAGCACCTACGGTGCTTCGTAACTACGGTTGCCAAGCGGGTGGAAAACCCGTGACAAAAACAGTTGAAATCGCTAAAAAAACACTTACCATTTGGCGTCGCTTCGAAAGGGAAGCCATGACACCTTGATCGCGTCCCCCTATCCCTTTGTTAAGCCGGCTGTCGAGCCGGCGATGGTTAGTAAGCCGGCAAGCTTAACAAAGGGAATGGGGGTCGTGTAAAGTTAAGCCGGCGGGCCATCCCAACGTGTAGGCTTCTGCTTACACGTTTGCGACGGCTGTATTGATGCCGTAGGATTTCTGAGCTCGTTTTGTAAGCCGTAACTTCGTAAGTACTCTTGAAATTGTCACCAATGAACCAACATGAACGTATGCACTTTATTATAATAGGATAGCAATACGCGCGTATCCAGCCTAATGTGGCATGGGGCTACAAGATCAAATTAGCAAAGTTAATTTGTCAGCGTATCTCTCTGAAAAGCTTAACTTCCTAACACTATAGCGCATGCATCATCATATTTTGAAATTTAGAAATATATGAATACAAAAGAGAAAAAACAATATACCATTTCAGAAGAGAATACAAATAAGCTTATCACGATTAAGTATTCTTCTCGGTTTCCTGGACATAAATGCGTTGGACGAGGCCTGGTAGTAAAAACGATAATATGCACATGCTCTGTGAAACACAGAATGCTATATAGCCTATAGTGTGCCCCTGGGCTGCCTTTAGTGCTTCTTTACTAAACACGTTGTAATTAAGCAGTTTATTGCACAAACTGTACATACTAACTGTATCTGGTAACAATAAAGCAACCGGAAGCTTTTACAAGTCACTTTGTACTTGATGGCAATGTTGAGGATTTATTCAATGCGGACTCGACGCTTTTTGGTGCCTGGATATCCCATCGAGATAATTAGCGGCGCTTCTTCTTGGATTAATCGAAAAGTTAATGGCTTGTTTATAACAAAGCGCCTGGAATAAAACAGTTAGCCGGAAAAGCGTTACATCTTTAAATGCGTTTTTTGTCAAATGAAGCTTACTTGGTAATCGTCGGTTTTGCAATGGCTCTGAAAGCACTTTGATATTGTGTTAGCAAAAGTTTGGAAAGTAAACAAAATATCTGCTGAAGATGCAAACGTATCAGTTCTATTCATTCATTAGGTACTCTCATGGGGAGGAAACTTAGCCACGATGAGTTTTTGCTTAGTTTACGGAGGCTTGAGCTGGCTGGCCGAGCTTGTGATATTCTGTATTGTAGCGCCAATGCATGATTATGCAGCAATGGCGCATCATCATCTATTATCTTTAATTTCACATGTAATGTTGGTTAGGCAGACATGTTGTGTTGGTCACTACTAAAGTTTGAGAAAAGGTAATTTTAGGAAGTCTGCAATGCATTATTTATTGGAATCGTTAAGCTATAAATAATAATTAATGAATTGCTGAAACTTAAATGTTCAGACAGATGAAAAGGCCATATACACTAAAAACGTAGGGTTAAAATTCAACCCAATATTGAGTGCTATATGGACATACCAACATTGGGTTAAAATTGGGTTGAATTTACATGTAAGTGTAACAACCAAATTTTACCCAACGTTGGGTAGCTTTAACCCAACATTTGTTTGTTACACTCAAATTCAACCCAATGTTGATATGTCCAACGTAGCACTCAAAATTGGGTTGAATTTTAACCCAATGTTTTAGTGTGTATACATTTGCTGGTATGGACAAAATAGCGTAGTCCATTTGTAAAAAAAGTGTTCTGTATGGTGAAACAGGCGAATTTGTAAGAAAGTTTTCCACAGTTTATCTTACAATTACATCTATGAGATAACACTAGCATTATTAGAGGTGCTCACGTTACTGATCTTATCCACGATAGGATCAGTAACACCTGATTCACACCAACGTTGATGTAGATCAAGAAAACTTTTAGGTGTTAATTCACACCACAGAATTCAGTTTAACTGAGTTCTGCGGTGTGAATTAATACGCAAGTTTTCTTGATCCACATCAGTTGATCTACATCAATCTTGGTCTGAAGAAGGTCTTACTTATGAAAATCTGTATTGTGGCGATAATATTACGTTGTAATGGCGTGTTATCTATTATCTTTAATAGCACATGTAATAATGATGGATTGGCAGACATGTATCCTTCATGTATCTTCCAACTTAGACGAATGTGGTTAATGTAGTATCGTGAGCAGCCCTATTATTTGCAACTCTTAGATTTCTGTAGCATTTCATACAACTTTTTGCGGAATTTAAAGCAAAAGCAATTTTTAATATTTAAAAATCAATGAATTCATCTTTTGTAATTTTTAAACTTTAGATTGCTTGAAACTCACGACTAGTCTAGCCACTCTTCCTTATAGTGTGACTCATACGAAAATCATCTGAAATGTGTTTAGGCTTCCTTGCATCAAGACTGTTGGCTAAGTGCTAAAAAGCATGGACGGATTTGCACAGATTTAATTTTTTCTTCTTTTTTTTAAAAAAAGAAAATACATGCAGTTTCCGAGCGAATGTAGTAAGAGCTCTTATTCCCTTCTACTTGCAAGTGCCCCTTTTTTATTTATTTTTCACAGGAATAGAAATGACATCCAGCTCTTGAAACGCAATTTCCATTAAAATTTAATTTCTAAAAGAAAGTCAACAAGAAGCATGCACGCACACGCACTTCATTCAATTGATGGATGATGGAAAAGCGTATAGGCAGAGGTGTTTACATTCCCTCGCATTTCTCCTTCTTTGGAAATTTCACAGGCTTCATAATTTTTTTTTTCTTCTCAAAATTCAATTCCAGTTAGGTGCAACTTCTTCTTATGGGGATATTCTCCTATTATATTCGTTCAATCTTTTTTTCCATCTCAACGACCTCGCTTTCTAGGTATTAAAACCGAAAGCACCGGTGTATTATTTACCGCGTAATATATGTGTGTATAAGATTTCCGTTTTTTCCCCATTTATTTTTCTCATGTGGAAGAGCTTTTTTTTTTTTTCCGTCTTCTGGTCATTTTTATGCACCCTCTTCTAACTCTCCAATATACCCTCTTGTATAAGATCTTTTCTCCGAGCTTTTTTCCTCTTCGTTTCCAATTCCAGATCCCATAAGGTTTAGTGATCAATTTCGGATTGAAGCGAATTAATTTGGAAGGGAAGCTTTGAAGGGAGGGGAAAATCCCCTAAATTTGGATAAAACGGGGAGTAAATACGAGGCAAAGGAGGTGGCAGGACGCGTTAGCCCCACTTCAAAAGCACGTGCATGATGTCAACTTCGATCGATGAAAAGAGGGAAATCAAAACGCGTATTTGCTCGTAATTCAGGGGAATTGTAAAAGTAAGTTTCACTGTCAAGGTTTGTCTCCTTAAAGGTATGATGGAAAAATTTTAAGGGCCGAAAAAAAAAAGCTTTTCTTTACGGTGACTTAATGCATCGCTTGAGAAAATCTGTCAGTACTTTGGAGATGTGGACGGAAACTTGCTTCCTTTCATATACTTATTTCAATATTGGTACCAGGACATTGCTTTTTATTTGTTAGCTGTGATATGCTGTTGATGCCAGGAGATATCACCATTTTTAGAGGCGCACTTAACTGAGGATCAATCTTAATTTCATTCCATGTCACTTGAACAACGAATCGAGAATAAACAAGACGCATTATCAAAATGAAAAACTTATCTTATCTCGGACGAAATAAAAATCGGCCATATTCCTGTTAAAATAGATGTGCGAATGCACACCAAGTGGTTAAAAATCGTGACCCCACCAATTCTAAGAGGATAAAGCATTTTGCAGACCAGAATAAAACAGAAAGTATCCATTGATGTCAACTAAATGAAGCGCCGTTACAATATTGTCACTGAACACGTGATGTTTAGCCGAATGATTAAGGATAGATAAGGTCGTTCAAATAACGTCACTTAAACGAATATTTTAAACTATTTGAAGCGTATAGTCTCACGTAACGTTTTGTCGTCAGTCTTGCATGATCTTAACGAAAAAACGATGAATGACGACTTCTAATGGTCACTGAAACAGGCTTTAAGTCTGATCTAAATGTAACCATTCTGTCGTCATGATCATGCAAAACTGACGACAAAACGTTACGTATATGTAGACCAGGATTAAGACAAGATAGTTAGAGAATGATGTCAACTTATTAGTAGTTATACTATGCATTTCCGCAATTATGTAAAAGATTTCCACGTTAATTGAGACCACTTGGGTTTTCTCGCTTCTGTTGTGCCATTTCGTTATTACAGTACTATAATTGAGTTCTTTCTTTTTTTCTCTTAGTCCTGATGTCTATTAGGCCTCGTATATTGCCCTATTAAGGCGCTTGCCTTTATTCCATTAATACACATTTTCCCTCTTCGACGATTCCTAATTTCATTTGGAAACAAATTGTCGAAAGTCGGAACGAAAATGGCCCAATCCATCAACTTTCGATCAAGTCCCATCGCTCCGATATTATAACTTCATCTCTTCAATTTCGACTTTTATTGGGCATCCATTTAGGGAAGGCTTACTAATAGTGATGCCTACAACGTGTTCCATAAGGGAGTTGTAACAGTATGACTAAGCTACGTGGCGTTATTATTGCCATAACTTAATTTTGTCGAATTCATTTTCGTCCAAGTATTTGAACTTTCAGTGCATCAACATTGCTTGCCTAAGTGTCTAGGACAAGTTTTTTCTTACCCAAGTCCGGTAATTTTTAATTTCTGTCCACAGACATTCAGTTTAATTTAGAACTATCATTCTGATGGTGTGTTACATAAAATTTATTCAACTTGAGTATTAAGTCTTAAAATGAATGCTCTTGTTTTAGTGTCTGTGAGTTTAATGCGGTAAGTGTCGAGACATAATTATACAACTTATAGTTCTAAGGTGTTTTAGTCGAGAAATTTGAATTTATAAACTCACGAATATGTATCTGAATTATCTGTGAATGACCGAACATTTTAAAATGTTACGTTAATGAAGCCGTTGCATTATAAGTTTCCTTTACATGTTTTTCTATAGGTATATTAAATTTTAAAACATGTTGAAAGGAGTCATAAAATCTAAAATTACCATAATAAAATTTCAAAAACGTAAAAAAACATGTCTTTTAATTTACCAATTAAGTATACGAAGAAAAAAATTCGGAATTTTCAGAAATATCACCTGAGTTGTTGGATATTAATATATTGTATAGGTGCTGGCTATCAGTATTAAATCCCCTACAGTCATATGCTGAGAGCGTCATCCACCATCACTACTTTTTTTTGCTAAAACATGCAGAATTCAATTATACAATGTGATGATGTTATCTGCTAATAAAATATGAAGAAAGTCAAACGAAGAAAATATTAAAATAGTACATGTAGTACACATTGTACTAAAAAAATACACAGTTACCAAACTGGATGACTTAAGCTTTTTCTGAAAATGGATGAGGGTTGATGACAATTAATAATTTTATAGGCTTTTATTGACAGATTTTCTAAACCTTTTTATGCTTCGAATTTATAAAGATGATTTTAATAAACTACTCATTTTGTCAAATGACTTGCAATTAAAGTTGTTTTATGCATATGGTCCATCTACAAAAATTTGTTTTTAAAATTTTCATTTCGCTTTTGTATTCAACTGAATACGAAAATGGGTTTAAATGCCAAAATTCATTTAAAAAAAAATGCATTTTTAATTTTTTGTGTCTGCAAAATTTAAATCATGAATGAGGGGGATAAATTTATATAAAAACAGTGGAGGTATAAATCATCACGGTGGCACTTTTTTCCTAAGCTTTATCTGAGCATTTCGAGCAATGTGCAAAATTTCAGATTTGTACCTACATGAACATGTAGTTTTAAAATTGGCCTAAATTGACATAATATTGATACATGCACCTGCTGAAAAACTTGACAGACAGTATAGTTTCCTCAATCTATATATACTTTTCAAGTTGTGTATTTGGATACCAATTGTCGATAAGATGGCATCCTATCTTACACTACTATTTAAAACATACATTGACAAATTAATAATAAAATTGAAGCCACGGTGAAAACTGGAAAAACCAACGTGAGCTTTACAACTGGTTTAATATACATGTAAAGAAATGCATTCGATGCAACATGCATCATCATCAGTTCAAAATGGTAAAGATCGATGATATGGATTGATTTATAAGGAATAAATTTGCATAGAGTAAATGCATAAGGTTGCAAGGAATGTTGTAAGGTGAAAAAACAAGGTACTGTGATCAAAGTTGGAGGATGGTAAAGAAATTTACGAAAATTACGAAATGTAGCGTATATGCGTATATGCAAAACATATCATCGATCTTTACCATTTTGAACTGATGATGATGCATGTTGCATCGAATGCATTTCTTTACATGTATATTAAACCAGTTGCAAAGCTCACGTTGGTTTTTCCATTTTCCATTTTTCACCGTGGCTTCAATTTTATTATCAATTAAACAACTTTGAACAACCAATATATTGACAAATTAAGTTTAACCAATGATGATACAAAAGTTCATTGAGCTGGAATGGCAAATGTCCGAATAATCGCCCCAATGTCGCTATAAGGTGTCCAGTTTCTTTATCAGACGTCCCGCCATCGCATCAATGCAGATGGTATTTCCCCTCGGTTCCCGTTCAATTCCCCCTCGTGCCTCGTCATCCGGAATAATTAACCCCTACAGTTTCGCGTTTCATTCGAAACAATGGCACAATTACGCGGAGAATGCGGCTAATGTGGGGCGTGAATGATCGGGAATTAGCATATTCGTTTATCATTTCCATCCGTCAGCACAACAGATTGAACCGAATTCCGTCTCTCTCCACGGGTGTGCACTTTGCGACTAGGCCTACTTTGCTGAAATAATAATGATATTAAAGTTAAATAACCCACACCCATTCCATTAAAGAAGTGGAAAATAAATATGGCGTGTTTGTGTTAAAGAGCCTAGCGCTGCTTCCATTATTAAAATAAGGGGATTCGCGGATTGGTTCGCAAACGGAAATCGAACACGATTTTGGAACGGAGTTTTGGAACGTTGATTCCACCGGTTAGTTCGGTGAATCGTGCAACTTTTGTCATTGATGGTACGCACCAGTGCCCTAAGCACACTGGATTTAAGCCCGAGCTTATCAATGTTGGGCAACCACGCTTTGCAATTAAGCTAGCATGGCTTGCTCGACTACAAGGGGTAATTCATGCATGATAAGATGGAAATAACTTGGTGGTTGGTGCAAAGTACTGAATCAGTGGAAACCAGGAGTAGTCAGTGAAATTAGAAAGAAAACTGATTTATTTTTTTTTTAAAAAAAACATAAAAATAAAAAAATATCATTTATTTATTTTTTGCATTGATGCAAAAAAGCAGCCAACATGGTTTGCAATATGTTTGCCCAATTGTTTGTCCAAATGTTTGCTCGAATATTTGCCAATGTTTTCCCACACGCTTGTCCAATTGTTTGCTCAAATATTTATTGAAATATTTGTCCAAATAATTAATTGTCCAAATATTTGTCCAAATGTTTTCCCAAATATTTGTCCAAATGTTTTCCCAAATATTTGTCCAAAAGTTTGCTCTAACAAATGTCCAAATGCTTGCCCGAATATTTCCCCTACTGTTTGCCCAAAAATTTGCTGTGGGAACCCTATGCAGTATAGCCTACTGTAACACAGTATAGTTTGAAAAAAAATCAAATGATATTTCATTTAAATTCTATATATAGCTATGCAATGTTTTAATAAGACAAACGTGTTACCATTTTCTTGATCCTTTAGATGTATCTACATTATATTTCCTGAGAATAAGATTTTTTTAAATATACAAAATTGTCATATTCTGTGATTATAAATTATAGTAAATGCTGTACAGAATTTTTCTTTATTGAAAAGTGCATTATATTGTAATAAAATAATTACTATGGTTGCATGTTTTTAGGGGATTTTTTTAGTGGGTGGAATGTTTTTTCCAAATTAAAAGTGCTAATCATTCATTTCTGTTTATACCATGAGACACAGAGCCCCTTTAACGATTTTAATTTCTGCTACAGTAATCACGCAAATGATTTTCTTTACGCTTTTCGACTTTAATGCATTTATCTGATAAATTTGATTTTAAGCGATTATTAATATAAAAGACAGCAGCTGTTTGCATAGCTTTTATTTCTTCATTTTGGTTTAATCAATGCGCCATGAAGTCGTTTGGAAATCCAAAATGAACATGTGGAGTTAAAACACGAATTTAAATTCTAGGAATTTTGTGTTATTTATCGACTTATACACGTACAATACCAAGTATACTATTATACGAGGGGCCCTTACAAGAGTAAATAACGGTATATACACTACCAATCGGAACGTTCACAGTAAATGATTGATATTGACAGTATATTGGAAAATAGCCAACTTTCTATGGAACTTCAGAACACAAATTAACCTTAATATAATGTGTTTTGAAATAAAAACAAGTATACATGCCTTATTGCTTTATTATATAGAGGACTATAGGTTTCTAATAGACAAGGTCATCATTACAAAACAGCACATGCGCGAGTAGGTAGCTCCACGTAGTGGCAAATAAAAATGAAAACTTGTAGGGGAAGGGAGGTTAATGTAGTATCAATCAATGAAGATGGTTTCTTCATTATAATTTCAAAAAGTTACTATTTTAAAATTTAAAAAAAATCACATATGTATTTTGGACAATAATCTTAAACCAGCTCCCAAAGTTTAATTTAGCTATCATGATAGTATTATTTAAAGGTTTATTTCTAATGTGGTTCTGTGTTAAAATCGCGTTTCTATCCCCTACAAAAATTGCAACTTATTACCACAAGGGAGCGCTGCACGTAACGCGGACATTGTCCATTCGCCTTATATCAAACTTCAGGTTCACTTATATAAATATACTGTATACATCATTTTCTTTTCTCCAAACCAATTGTATGGTCAATGTAATGACTTTAGGGTGCTCATTTCCGGCTCACAATGTGCAAAGAAAGTGTGCTACGTCCCCTTCATTCAGATTTGGCTATGGGTAAGCAATTAAATGACGAATTGCAACTGGGAGACTAGAAATCCGTTCTGTATTCACGTTAATTGCAGTGGCTCTTCTACTAGTCTTATTCAGTTTGGAAAAATACAATAGGCTCGAATAAAGGAAGAAAAAAAAAAACAACAACAGCGAAATGAAAGCGGATTCTCTCTTAAGGTTGACTTTTTTTTCTCCTTTTTCAATAATAAACTTGATCCCTATATGCGAGTGCGTCTTGTGTATTGCGAATTGGCATTGGGGAATCTTTATAAATACGAGCTGCTATTCTACACTTTTATCCCATTCACAGATGATGATCTTTTCTCCTCTAACGAAATTCGTTTTTCGTGCAATAAAAGAAGATTATCTTTTTTTTGTTTGTCAAAAAAAGGCATGGATTCGAAACAATAAAGGCTAGGTTATATCTCTTGTCTATGGTGAGGCATGATTTTTTTTTCACCGTTTGAAATAATGGCAGTACTAAAAAATTGACTATTAAATAGAGATGGTTCAGGTAGATTTCAAACAAGTGTTAGGCACATGAAATTACCTAGAATAAAAGGTTGTCGTCCTTTGTTAACTAAGATTAAGGTGTAACATTCCAATTACCAAGTATAGAGTTCATCACTTTGCTCGCATTTATTTCAATTTATATAAGATAGTGTAAGGTATTAATATCCCTCGAGGGTCATTTGTAACAATTGAAACGGATTGCACGTTCAACTCCATACGAGTTTTAATACCAATTAAATGTGATTGAAAGCTATACCCCTGAATTCACCTCTTACATTTTGAAAATGGTCCTCGAGTTCCTTAACGCTGCAAATACATTGAGTGAATATATATTTCTTGATTGTTGGATGCATGTTCATCTGAATTTTGAATGAAATGTCTTGTATTTCCCACCTTGTTTCGCGTATGGATACGCGCAGATGGGGAATTCTATTGCATAAGCTTTGTAAAATTCATGAAAATTTCATATATATTTTGTTATGAAAATGTCTCGGTTGACGGCCGCAAAACCCATATGTACTTTATTAAACTAAAAATGTTAAAAGCACAACTTGTGGAGCTTTGTAGCAATGCATTCGAAAGATAATTCGCAATGTATAAATTTATCATTAACAGTGAATGGAAATTTGAATAGATATACTGTACACATAAGATACACCTTGCGTTACCTAATTAATGTCAGCCACCTATATGTTTATGCTGATCTTAGTTAGATGCATGCAATCTGCTTTAGGAATTGAAAAATGGCCAAGCAAGCAAACCAAAAAATTGTGGTATATTTCCATCCAATAACATCGAAATGACGTCCTTTTCCATGTGGTATGCAGGTCTCAGAACAGGGGACTAGATGCCCTCTTGTAGTCCATTGAAAAACGGAATACATAAAAATGGAAGGTTACCATGGGTTTTCTCCCTTAGTAATTCTTGTAAATGCACATCCCTTTTTTTAATAAACCTTTGCCAGAAAATCCAATCAAGCTTCGATTGAAGTCATATCAAGGGACAGGGAAAGCAATGAAGGGGAAGTAGATTCTGAAAATACGAAAAAGGAAAAGTATGCAGTTAGGTGTATTCAACAGGGAACATGTGGGCCTGAGAAAGACGCCAACCTATCACGTTTGTGGTTTTTGCCATTGTGTAGGAGAAGAAAGTTTACGATCACAAATGTGCAGCAGTAGTCTTGCTTAACAAAGGAAGCTTCACTCCTGAGACTGAACTCTGATGGCGAAAATGTTTTCTACGATTATTGACTTCCAATAGCCATTTGGCTTAACGTCTCAAACTAAGACATCAGGTGGCATTTGAACATGCTAGGTGATATTCATTAGCCCTTTGCGGTAGTGTCACATTGTTAATGGAATTGTTAATGGTAGTGTAAATGTTATTCTGGATAAAAAGTTGAATTATTGATAAAAATGACAACATGTAGGTTATATGTTATATTGGTGGTTTTTTTTTATTAGGTGGAAGTAATATTTCCATCAAGCTGACGTTCAATTATAATCCCAACCTTATTAAAAAATAAACTAGTTATGCAATTATTTCTTGTTACATAATTGACACTACATCACGCTGTGTTGACAGTGTTTCAATATATTGATAATTTCATATTGAAAATAGTCTTCAACTGTTTGTAGGAAGGATAAAGAAAGAAAAGCAAATGTTGTTAAATTGCCAAAATAAAACTTATGGTACAAATCGATAAAAATGTGCAGTTTGTATAAATAGAATAAAAACACCATGATTCATCGCTCGTTTATTAAAGTTATTCTATTTTATTCTAATCAATTAGCTCATATACATTTATACATGTTGAATAGCCATTCACATGCATGCCATATTTTTTCTTTTATTTTTGTAGAGTATAAAAGCGCTTATATTACTTTAAAATTAATTTCGAATGGTTGGAATCTTTTCAATAATGTTCTACATTGCTAAAGTAACACATTTTGTAACATTTTCCCAATAATGTTCTACATTGCCAAAGTAACACATTTTGTAGTTAAATCTCTTATATTTTTTTAATGGTCCATATTTTTTACATAAACCTACAATATGCATTTAAGGAATAAACATTCGTAAATTTATTCTAGAAATATTAATTTAAAATTTATGAAACAAGATTTTAAGACAGTTTGTTTAGACAGACAAATGCGCACGAATCCAGAAAATCGATGGAACGTTTTTATTAAGAGGTGGCAGCACCGATCGTAGGACTTATTTCAAGTCAGTTGAGTAACTTATTGATTTATGTTTCAAGAATTAATCCTGTATATAAAATTCTGAAGACGTGAAGGCCCTTGTCAAAAAAACCTGTTAAATAAATAAATAAATAGCGCATTACGATGTTAAGAAACGTTCATAAATGTCAGGAATCTTATACTCACATAAAAATCTTCCATTACTGGAAAAATAGAAACATTAGTAATGTATTGTGAAGCCATTGTTCTATAAAATAAAATTGAAACTTCGTTCACTATTAAATAAGCAGATATTTTTGTGTCTGAATTTAATGTTTTTTTTTTGTATTTTACTTCTTAAGGTGACTTTTCTCCTTATGTAAATAATGAATATGAATGACAAAGATGTACATATATTTGCATTATCTATACAGGGTGGTCACAGGTCAGGAAAGTCAGAAAGGTCATGAAATATCAGTTGTTCGTTTTTTGTACTTTAATGTAGACGATTCTTCTCAAAATAAGATTTGTTTTCCTGTATAATAATAATTGAGTATATGCTGATATTTGACATGTGCCCAACAGAGAGCTATTAGTAGCATGTGTAACAAGCAGCAGTTATGTTGAAGTTAATACTGTTTTTTTTTTTTTTTAATTCCTTTTTTATTCTTTTTTTTATAAAATTCAATAACACCAAATAAAGTGTGCTTTCCTGATTAAAATATTCTTTCCTTCCCTGGAAAGCAATTTTAAGCACTTATAATCAAGCTGGACTTAAGCTTCTAATTGCAATTGCTATTTTATTTTATGCATTAACGAGGAAGTTTTGGTCAGGGAATTTTGGATTTTATTCAGGGAAAAGTCAGTGAAATTAAAAATCGTATGGCCACCCTGTCTGCATTATACTATGGAAACAATGCTTGCTTATTTTAAGGGACAGGCTAATGGTTTCACTTTTGGCCTGACGTTCTGGTGACATGGAAGGATGGAATTTCCCATTATAAAACGCCACCTAGTTTGACCGCTGCAGATAACCCGAATAATGCTCATTTGGCCCTAATTACCTCACCCTATTCTCCTTAAAGGATCCGTTTTGGAGTGAATTTGAAAGGTTATCACTCATACGTGATCATCCCATATTACTGCTGCTGATTGTTGTCTCTCCATTTCTCCCTCCTGGCTTACTATTGAAAATAAAAGTAGAGAAAAGGGCCAGTGACCACTACCTCATCAGTCACTTCCCTTCTTTATTCATTCAAAACAACAAAGGAGATGAACCAGTGATTAATGAACTTTTTTTTGTAATATATTGGAAATGGAATTTGGCTTTTCAAAGGCGACAAAATGAAGAGGGAGAGGAAGACTTGGGGTAGAGGCAATCAACTGGAATTTCTTATTATAAATTGGATTTCGCCTTCCTTTCAGGGATCTCATTCGGCTTTTGCTCGGACTAATGCGACGGCCATTTAATTCCATGATATAATCCTTCACGATATGTTTTATCTAAATCTGTGAGCTTATTTCCATTTTAGTATGAAAAAATACATGATAGGTGGGAGAGGGTATAAAGTAAGTTGAGCTGGCTCAGGTGCCGCAGTTGGGGTATTATATTTCATAATTAATCAGTTCTCTTCTTATATATACAACCATCAAATCCTCTTTTGAATCAATTCGGTCAAGCTATGTATTTCATGTATGATATGCATTTTTATGTTTGCATTTTTCTACTCCTTAAAACTTTTGTTATCCCTGCTGCTTTATATTGTTGCTATATTTGAGTCTTAAAAATTTATGTTGGCAATTTTGTACCTTCTTAAAGACCTTTAAAAAGGAATCCAACTGAAAATTTGGAAACAGAAAACAATGTTTTAGTAAAGGTGACCACCAAATAAATGCTAAAAATTGGTCACTTTATAAGCGCTTACCGATGATCATTAAGGTGCATTCACACTGCACGGAAATGTAAAACAAAAACTGTTTTACAAGACGATCTCAAGCTGGGTTTTTCACCACGTGAAAATAGAAAATACAAAGA
>JAQGCC010001824.1:0-21209 GCA_034698905.1 Xestoiulus laeticollis | reverse complement strand
TTATAAGCATGCAAGGGGGAAAATTTCAATTCAACTCAGATTGGCATTTGAGCATGACCTAAATTTACTACTGCGCAGGCACGAGGTCAATGCTCAAACCTCATAAAACTCTAAAATTTTTACTTGCACAGTTGTCTGAGTATCCTTATTATTAAACATGAGCAAAAGTTTGTAAAGCCTGGTTGATTTGATTGCTCTTTAACAGAAACATTTTCTCGAAAATACGATTGGTGACATCTATTGTTTTTTATACAGTGTGGCGTTGCACTCGAGAAAACATGTATTAAAAAAGAGGCACTGGAAAACTGAAATTTGCAAGAATATTTTGATCAAACTTGATATTTAAAGTGGCACATTTTGATCCCTTTCGTCACAAATAATCACAAATGTGTGAACTCACCCCCCCTAGTGCTTGACGTTATTTATGGACGGCCCCTAAGGCAAAATTATTCCAATAATTACATTTAGAAGCAATATCTTCTTAACTATGTGTTTTCCAAAAATATTGTTTAATGTTTTTTATATTAAACCATCTGTAGGACATTGCGTGAACGCTTTCTTGGCAACAGCTCAAAACTGAGTTTTCAAAAACGCAATGCCAGTAAATTTAACAAAAATCTGATTTTTTAGAAACGGTTATGTTGCCATCAAAACATGTGCAAAGTCTGAACTGAAGGATTCATTGTCAGAAACGCAATAAGTAGATGACACGAAAGAGTTACCGGAATTGATTAAAAATGAAGACAAATGGGCAATGTAAAATCCCGAATTTGTTCACCAGCACCTCACAGAAAAATGCATTTTCAGCTCTACGTTTTCTTGGAAGACTGATTTCCGAAACCTCTTTTTCCATGCACAGCTGCCTTTCCAATGTGAAAAGATGTCAGTATAGCCCTTATCTGACAGTTTCTCTCGCAACGCTCATTTTGCAAGTACTTAGCCCAAGTTCTGGGACTCGGATTAATGTCCTTTTTTGTATCCCTGTCCTCTCAACATGAGGCATGGCCTAGGTACATCAGTTAACTTTCACGCCTCAATATGTGCTGGTCATTTGATGGATAGCGGAAAGGAAGATGATAAATCAGGCTCAACGTTGGTGATTCCACCAATCCCTCTTGCCTATATTCATGGTGCATCCCCATGGCGATTTATGGACACTCTTGCTCTTATACCATTTTTTTCCATGCATTTCTACGAAGATGGACATGGGAAGGTTCGTTGACTTGTCCAATTTTCGCGGGTTCAAGTTGATCGCAGGAAGTTGACTTCAGTCTGAGAAATTCGGGATCACATGTCCCTTTATTTAATGCTGTTTGGGGGTGGTTGACGCTAAAAGCCAATTGTATATCCAGCAAATGAGGGGGCTTATCGAGTGAAACGAGTGCTATTAAGAAGGGTAATAGCCAAGCTTCATTCTGGAGAAAGCATTAACTAGATGTTTCCCCAGCACCAAAGACAGTCATTGGAAACTGTTTCTGTTGGCCAATTATATAAACGAAGAAATAAAAGGAATGTACACTGTATAGGAAAGGTTAGACATTTAAGGGGGAGGGATAGATTGAAATTGTACAAACGCATCCAATTCTGGTGAACCGTAAGAGCAAAATTGACTTACCTGTAAGAAGGCACTGGGTATCCTTGAGCTGTGCATGGTAATGTCACAGTGTCGCCTCTTCGCACACGAATGTTCAGTTTAATGTGGTAAATTCGTGGTGGCACGCTGCCAGGAGGTTCTGGAATACAAAAATAAAAGTGTGTATTGCAATCATCTAAGTAATGCAGCTTCTTTGGAAAGTTTTCATTATCATCTGCTTCCAGATCGTAAAGGTAGTGCAAAATCGACATCCAAACGATACTCTAAAGTGGAACCATCATTGCTACACCAATCTATTTTTCAGTGACACTTTGCAGATTAAAATCTGGTGGATTTTTGAAATGGATACAGTTCCACTTCGTATGATTAGACAGGCTGATTTGGAATTTGTCTGGTTTAGATCGAATTGAAATGTGGTTGAGATCCAATCAAATTGTAAGAGTAGATTCAGTGAAAATAGGTTCAATTCTGGTTTTTTTTTTGGAAAAGTTATCTATACTTGATCCACCTTGATAAAGTTATTGCATTTTTCGTTTAAATTTTCTTATCGTTTAAACTAGAGCATTCTTGCCCTACTTGCAGAACACCTAAATTTGAGCTCAAGTGCTTTCCACGTGAACTTGTGATTTACAGAGACCAAACCGATCTGATTTGCATATATCCCATTAATTATCACAAAATATTTGAAAATAATATATGTCACATCAGCGTATAAAATAGAGGCAAGCTTTAGTAGTAATATATGATTTCCTTTACAAAAACTGGCAAGAGATTAATATAATAGTTTGTTCAGAAATTTTAACAAATAACCAAGCCTTAATAAAAAGAGATTAATTTTATCAGTTACATTTAAGATACGATAATGCAAAGCTCAATCTAAAAACTAATCAATCAAGCTGTACATCTGCAATGGATGCCAGATGCTATTATTGAATCTACGAAAAAAATGTACAGAAAACGCCCTGTAAATTTAGAAAAAAAAAATTGAGAACAACTTCCACTGTCCGAAAGTAAAATCTACACTCCTATAAAAAAAATCTCAGAATTCTGCAGGATTCACCCGGCTGATCATTTGCAAAATGATGGTGAATTTTTTCTGTAAAAATTAATTATGATGCATTTCTACAGAAACAAAAATTGCCAATTTAAAAAAAAAATCGCTAGAGAAACTCTTGCACTTGGCATTATATTTGGTACCTTATACAGTATAATGGTATTTGTACAATGTATATTGAAAACTAACTGCAAGGTAAGAAAAAGCAGCAGACACCTTTCATCATGTAAATTTCTGCATATATATATATATCTCTGCATACCCAGAATTAGGGTGAAAAGTTGTTTCCCATGTTTTCTGTTTTAAGAATTCTGCAGAATAGTTTCTGCAGCAAATGTACTTTATTTTTGTATAGGCTGGGTGTAAATGAACTACACTGGGTATAACCAAACACTGCAATGCAATAAGTTCACCTGCAGCCATTTAGTTGGCCAAAACAGTTCAATTACTTTTTCGAAATTAGCTTCTTGGAAGAAAACAATCAATTCCCAACACTGCTATAATAAACAATCCCCAAAAGCTTTCTAAGGGCTTAAAACCCTTTGCATGTTTCCAAGCCGTGAGAAGAATCGCACCTTTTTTTCAATTGCTGCAAATGGAAACAATGGTTCGGAATAAAAAATGGGAAATTCGTCGATACCATCTTTTATTGGCGAAACTTGGGCTGCTCTGGGTTAATGTAATGGCCCGGATGGCTGTCAACGGTATTCTCAGAGTGATAGTTGCAAGATTGATGGCAATACCAATTGGGTGTAAATTCAACAAAGCAGATGAAAGCTGGTGCATCAGTTACAGCTAACAGAGAAAAGCTTTCACCTAATCTCGCCATTAGGAGGCAGCTATTAACGAACTGCTAGCCACAAAATTGAGCCCATCCAAAGGTGTTCCTAATGTTAGTGTGCTCCTTTAAAACGTAACGGGCAGTGCAGGCTATCGACATAACGATGTCAAATGCTGAGTGAAGCAATGTCAGCAATTTGGATGGCAATATATCGAAAGATGGTGTTAAAGGACATGCTATAAAGAATTTAATTGTAAGGTTAATAAACGAGGTGACAAATGGTTTAAAATCGTTGAACTTAGTTGGCCAAACAAAAGTAAGTTCTAGATGAGCAACTTTGGGGCCATCCATAAATGTCGTCACGCATTAGGGGGGGGGGGGGAAATCACACATTTGTGATGATGTGTGACGAGGGGGAGGGGTTAAAAATGTGACGTCACCTAAAAAAATCAAAATACGCTACTTTAAATAACAAGTTTGATCAAAATATTTTTGAAAATTTCAGTTTTCCATTGCCTCCTTTTTAATACATGTTTTCTCCTGCTATATTACAGTGCAGTGCCACATTATACATACAGATTACAATGACAATAACCAGATATCAAGGGGGATGTCAGAGCTTTGTATCGTCATGTATCGTAACATGGGTTAGGTGATTTAAAAATTCTGCCAAAATCGCGTGACGTCATTTATGGACAGCCCCTTTGTGGACTTTATAAAATGTCCAACAATAGCCAAACAATTATAAGCCATATGCAAATTTAACCACATCGATTTTTTTCTTATCAACAACAACTTTAAACTTTTTTTTTGGATTACTTCAAACACAAAATAGAAATTTTCTGTAGGGATTGCAGAAATCCTAATGGATGGTTGTTGAATAGAGCAGAAATTTCTAATGTCAAATTTGTAAGGATTCATGATTGGAACGGTAAATCAATCCTGCATTCTTTAGCGTTACCCAAATTTATTCACTCATGTATGCATTTAAAACAAGAGTTCAAATCGATTCTGGACATAGTTTAAAATGCAAATGCAGATCATTAGAAAATCAATAATTTGTATCATTTTTAACGGAATATTCTTAGTGGTATGCCAAATTTATCCCCGTCAATTACCAATCAATGTTATTTATGCTTTTTTACATGGTGAGTTTTAGCACATTGTTAATTTGGAAAATGTTGTGACTTAATGAGCTCCCACTTAACAAAAGTAAATGGCGGATCTTAAAATTAATATTTTATTGACAGCAACGGTCTTAGATCTTAAAAAAACAAAATGTGCAACGAAGCTTAATGTATTTTCAAACAGTCACAGTGAAAATTTTCTGTAATTTTTATAGAATATTATGTGGTTTTGCTTTAACTCTTGATTGACAGCGCCACTGACAATTAGCTATTGTTACTAAAGCTATTTTTATTTGTTAAGTAATAAAAAATATGAAAGCATTTTTTTTCCGGTTGTAAAATTAAACCGTTAATACATGTTTTTTTCAACCCAACATATTGCGATTTGTTTACACATGAATATTAAAAACACAATTGAAAACAAGTTTTTATATGGTAATAGTTGAGTCACATTGACCCCAGGTAGACACTATGCTGTTAAATAATATGGTCATCAGAGGGTTATCTCACTTTTTCTCACATGATCAATGGTACTAAATTCACAAAATTTTTTAAAAACAACCCACGAGAATTTGCTGCATGCAAACATCATATTAAGAATAAAAATTAAAATATTTATAGATCAGGTAATGCTGGGTAGTTGAAACGAACCGAGAGAAGCTCCTTCCCGACAACGCTTTTACCGCGTAATTAGATGTGCGCATGTGCTGTTCATGCGCACATCTATAATTACGTGCTTAACAGCGCTTGCGTGAAGGAAACTGTGACATTGCCAGCACCTACTGTGGTGCCCACAACCTATGCTGTAAAATTTACATTTGTTATAAATCTACTATGCTGTATTGAGCAATTTCTGTCATGTGATATATGTCAGACAGAGAGGGAAACTTAATTAAAATACGATATCTAATACTTATTCTAAATACATCAATCTAGTGTAAAGCAAAACCACATAATGTGCTATAAAAATTACAACATTTTTTTACAATGAATGTTTGAAAATACATGAAGCTTCGCTGCACATTTTGTTTTTTATAACACTGTTGCTGTCAATAAAATATTAATTTTAAGATCAGCCATAATTATTAATTTGTTGAGTACGAGCTCATAAAAAGTCGCAACATTTTCTAAATTAACGATGTGCTAAAACCAACGATGAAAAATAGCATAAAAGACATTGATTGGTAATTGACGGGGATAAATTTGGCATACTATAAGAATATTCCGTTTATAAAAAAAATATTGATTTTCTAATGATCTTCATGTACAATGGAAACTACATGTATGTTCGGAATCGATTTGAACACTTGTTTTAAATGTAAACATGAGTGAATAAATCTGGGTAACGCCAAAGAATGCAGGTTTGATTTATCATTCCAATCATGAATCCTTACAAATGTGACAAGAAGCCTAGTATAATCCTAACATTCGTCAGTATATGGTCCTTGAAAATCAAGTAGAAAAATTTCCAAAGAACACGCAAAATTCGTGTTTTGTTAGTCGAACAATTGGGGTTGTGCAATTTCGATGTAGAAAACGGCCTCCAGAGGCCATTTCCACAAAGTGGAAGCCACGTACAAGGAATAATTGATATTAATGACCGAAATGTCAGGATGCTAAGTATAGGTTTAAAACTGTAGTTTCGAATAAGTAAAAGCCGAACGCCAGAATCGTTGCAAGATGCTCTTTCGGCAGGGTTTAACGCAATTTAACCGCAAAACTTAATGAATCGTACTAAAAGCATTATAAGTGCTTCTAGATGGAACTGGAAAATATGGAGAATTTCGGAACAGAAGGCAGTTAACATGCCTGTAATTTACGAGCTTTGCAAATCCTGCAACATTAGCAACGCTATGTGATTGTTGCGCTTATACAGATTACAATGAGGACCACAGTTCTCTATAATGTCAATGAAAATTCATGTACTGTATCTTGTTAGGAATATTGAATATTTCTTACCAATCAATAATCATAATTTATGCAAATTACATTGCTAGTGACATCACATAGGCTTGACCACAAGTTTCAAAGAGTTTCTTCACCATTTCATAACTTTCAAGTATACTGGGACACCAAAGCATTGAACTGCAGAAAGTTCAAGGTTCAACATATGACAGTCAATATTTTCTTGGAGTCCTAATTTCCATTCGTTACGTTGAACCTATATGTATATAGTCTACGCTTGATAGATATTAAATTTAATAAAATCTTATGGAAATTTCCATAAGATTTTATTAAATTTAATATCTTAGGTAACTTAATTAAGATAAACCAGCCAAGATCTGTAGAAGGTCCAACTACATGTAGAATCAAGTGAAAATAAATACTGTATATTCTATCCACTAATATTCATTCATTTCAAAGGATTCAGCCAGGTTAAACATAGATCATGCCATACATGATCCCACATGAGATCTTAGAATTGGCATTTACAGGAAACATGCAATACCAAAGATAAAATTTCAAAAAAAGCAGTGTTTATCAGGTTTAGTACTTCAAACACTGCATTTTTTAAATTTTATTATTGATTTTGCCAATTCTAAAACCTCCTGTGGGATCATGTATTGAATGATCTAAGTTTAACTCCATTATGCCCTTTGAAATAAATGAATATTAGTGGATTATTAGATAAAGCCCTTGTTATTTTATTGTGGCACATTTACAAATATATTTTTTTCACTTGTTTTACTTGGACGTTCTACAGATTTTGACTCATCATCTAAGGTTACTTTCCATAGAATGTTATTAAATTTAGTGTTTATCAGGCGAAGGATACATGTACATGTATACAGGATCATCATATAACGACTGAGTATCCTACATGTCTAAATGTAATTTCACCGAACAAAATTACAAAAAAATTGTTGGAACTAACATGATTATTATCGATTAGTTCCAAATATTCAAAATTCCTAACAAGATAAAGTACATGAACCACATGATGACAATTAAAGGTAGCATACTGGCAAGACTGGTGCCAACCTAGTTTTGTAATATGCTGGGTTATCCAAATCAGAGATCTAAGATGGTACATTAATACTTATCTCAGAGCAATATAAAAATATTCAGTGCAAGTAGTTAATAAATTCCATCTGCATGCATGTCTGATCCAATCTTGGAGAATATAAATTAAAATGAACGGGGTAAAATGGACGACTCGTCGTATTAATATTAACAAGGAGTAGAAAGACGACAGCAAAATCCTGAACAAACTAGATATAAAGTATACGCTGTGGGAAGTTCACCGGCTTAGCTTGAGAGCGAAGATAAAACGAAATTTACTTTTAAATCGTCTAAAGTTCTCATGCCTGTGTCAAGGGATTTCGATAGCATCGCAACGACGAACCGACTTCATTATTTCATTGCCTCTCTGATGAAATTTCCCAACGTAAATTGCAGATTAAGAACGACATTTAATTATTTTCGCGAGGAATCAAGACAAATTGTAGCAACTCAATTCCGCAGCAAACCAGTAAAGTATAAAATGAAGTTTCAAGCCGCAGGCAAGCTCATTTGTATTTTTAAGCAAAGGAGGGGTTGAAATTAAATAAACCTGTCTATAAGAGTCAAGTTGCCCTGTGTTAATGAAATCAAATTACCTACACGTGGTGAGGCCATATAGATCTCACAGCGTATTTAAACGAGATGGCTAAGTGTGCATATGGCACATTAACAACAAATGCAGCATTTTCAGCTATAGTATATTGTCCATACAAAAATTATGAGCAGAAAAATATCACAAGGTATTTTCTGCAGAATTCTTTAAACAGAAAACATGGGATACAACTTTCCACCATAATTGTGCAGAAATACATATGCAAAAATTTACAAGATGAAAGGTGGCTAATGCATTTTCCGTTCTTCAGTTAGTTTTCAATATACATTGCATAAATAAATCATTATACTGTATTAGGTACCATATATTATGCCAAGTGCAAGTTATCAGAATACCTTTAACGATATTTTTTTAAATTTATTAATTTTAGTTTTTGCAGAAATGCAACATAATAGATTCTGCAGAAATGCAGAACCAAGGGCTTATTATTTTTATTCCCTCAAAGTTGTGATCAATAAATTAAAAATGGCAAAAACTTAGCAAAAACAAACATCCAGGGTACCAGTATTTATTAATTTGCTTTACATTTCAATTATGAGGGAAATCCCCTATGTACTGCGCGAAGCTATCAGAAAATGAGGTGCGAGCGCTTAGGGAATTCCCCTATCAACCGGCGTTTATTCGAGGTCGGGGTTCAATCTAGTAATAAGGTATATGTAAACTTTTAAAATGATAATTTTTTTAGCAAAAAATTTTCTCAAAGCTTTCACATGCGAAAAAATAATTGGAAAATTCATGGAAAATATGTAATAATTATACATGTAAGCTTATACGCAATGTTTAGTTATAATTAATGACAATTTTTATCAAAAATTAATTTAGCCTACAGCAAGCCATCTCTGGTAACATGCTCATTACACATAACCACAAAAAAGATAGCTTGGAAAGTGCAAAGGTGAACTGGGATTAATATTACATGAAGTTATAGGGTATAGGTGATTTAAGTTGCCAATTTTACACACACAAAAATCCATGTGCTGATGATTTCAAAAGTAGAAATGTAATCCATTTTGTGATTCACCAGCTTGATAAACAGAAAAACAACTTTTTTGGTACAAAATCACATGAATACAGTTACGAAAGCTTGGTTAGATTTAAGCTACTATAAAGCCTAGCAACTATCGAAATATCAAAAGCTCAAATTCTCTTACAAAAGTTTATATTAAACCAAAAGTATCCTTCTGCAAACAAAATATATACATGGAGGTGCAAAATTGAAGTTGATGGAACATTTAAGAAATATTTCACTTATAACATACGAAATAGACTATAAAAACATTTATGCGCAAGCTACACATCTTGCATACCAGAAATTCTTTTAAAGTTGTATAATAAGTGAAAAATTGCCATGCGAAATGCATATGCACATAACAGTTCCAATCCTTTAACATGCACCATCTAAAGTACCAAATATTGTATTATTAATTGATAGTTCATTCCGTGGTGGAATGCAGCCGAGTTATTCCAAAGTGCCATATATTAAATTTCAAGTTTTAATTATATTATGGCTATAAGGAAGACAAACAAAATGCATAAAAAAGCTATGTAAAGAAATAAAGCTCCATTTTCACCATATTAAATATTTTATGGGAAATACGATGGAGATGATGCAAGATGCATATAAGCTGTCATGAATGTAATACTGCCAATTTCCAATTGTTTTCAGCCATTCCATTTTGAATTTTAATGTATATGAAATCACCATAGGTCCAATAAACTATTTAAGTGATCGTTTACTGAAATTAAAACGTCTATGGAAATCAAAAAACCAGGTAGGTCATTTCAAATTAACAATAAAATTATAATTACATGTATGTCGATAACATCATAACATACAGGGTGGTACAAAAAATGGACCAGTACCCATCGTAATGCCATCGAAATGCCATTTCGTGGATATGGTTAGATTCCATCTGTCCACGTAACATGACAATTTCTACAGTGGATCAAAAAATATTGGTTATAGCACTTTTTTATGAATAACTCAGAAAATAAATGCATTAGCTAAAAACGGAAATTAACATTTTGTTATAAATGTTTTAATAAAACATTCTACAAAATTTGGAACAGTTTTAATAAGTGCTATTTAAATAATTTTAAAATAACCGAAAATCGCAAACCAAGAAAGAATAGGCAATTGCCATATCTGAGTATATGCTAAATTTGTATAGAAAAATTACTGTTTTTTAGACCTGTTCTGAAAAATCAAAATAAGTCTTAATGGATTTTTGTCAAATACATGGCTTCGATCATCGATGATGGTTTTGGTATCATAAACTATCAGAAATATTTTTAATAATGCACGCATAAACGGACAATGGCCAAAAATAAAATAATTAAACCAAACACACACCTGCTTAACTCTTATAAAGTATGTTTTTTACATTTTTTTTGGCCGTTGTCCGTTTATGCATGCATTATTTAAAATATTTCCATTATAAAATAAATCCATTAATACTTATTATAGATACACAGATATGGCTTGCCTATACTTTTTTGGTTTCCGATTTTCGGTTATTTTAAATTTATTTAAATAGCGTTTATTAAAACTTTTCAAATCTTGTAGGATGTTTTATTAAAACATTTATAACAAAATGTATATTTCCGTTTTTAACTAATGAATTTATTTTCAGAGTTATTTGTAAAAAAATGCTATTGCCAATACTTTTTTGATCGAACGTTTCCACAATAAAATTGGTGAAGTTTTAACAAAAGCAAACGTGTGAATTAAGGAATTAACAAGCAATCCAGTCTTCAAAATTAGTTTTTCACAATTAAAAGAGCCAGCAGATTACTGGTAGACAAATTTTCAGAGAAATCAATCTCAGTTCACTAATCAAGGACAATATTGAACCCTTCAGTAAACAAGCAATTTCCGACACAGAAGACTGGTCATGACACATCCTTAGATTTATTTTTAATCAAGAATCCAGGACCTACTTAACAGCATTGGTCAATGACTAAAACAGTCCAATCCGGATCCACATGTACAGCATATAAAAACCATTGGCGTTCTTAATTAATTCTTAATTGAGGTTAGTCTGATGTTAAGCATTTCACAATAAAATGCATCTCGTCTTGGCTAAGCATACACGAGCCATCACGTTGAAGGATTACAACATGCAGTCTAATGGATAAAAAAAATACAGCTTTTAAAGTCCTTAATTTGTTTAATTAGCGATGTTTGCCATCACCCCAGTCAGTTGTATGCATCCAGAACATGCTCTCTATAGTACTTAATTAAAACATCGCTCAAAGCAATTCAGTCATTAAGTGCAAGGGCTGGAATGCCACGCAACACTGATTTTAGTGTTTCGGTAATAGCTTAAGTTTCCATCCAAAAAAGGGTAAAAAAAGTCGTTCCAACATTGTTTGCGGCCAGCGTAATTGAGTTTAATGGGACTTCTATGTGCTTTAAAGTAGACTCCAATCTTATTAGTTATACTAAAAGAGTTTCTCTGATTTAGGACACGGATCAAAAGGCATTGTTATGCATGGCGCGGAAAACCATTTCCGAAAGCGAGTGGAATTCAGCTGGTGCATTAAGGAACAGTTTCAATGGATGTTGCATTAAGAGTGGGATCAGAAGGTGAATGCCAAGACCTTTATCTCAAAAAAGTCACTGAATGGCGAGATAATCATTCACGCTCTGGTTAATTCTAATAAGACCTATTCGATAATTTTGGAATGTGAGGAGCCTTTCCAAGGGTGGAGAAAAGAGGTGGCAAAACCATGACCCCTTACCTAACGCTAAGGTCAAGGGCAGTGTGATGCCCTACAGCATGTTGGCCCAACTTTTCAAACCAAGCTGAGGCACTATAGTACTTAGGAGTACTCACGATTCACTCACTGAATTAAAATTTCCATATTAAAAATTGAATTCTACTCCATCTTGGAGTCGTTATTAAGTACAGTCAAACCTGGGAAAGTGACCACTTTTCCAAAAAAAAAAAAAAAACGATTTTTGAGCAATACATTTCCATTATAAAACTTCTCTGTATAGTGACCACTTGTCTATTGTGTATTGCAGAAGTATCTTCGGCAAACCGTGTCACGTGACTACAATTCGGTGATTGCCAATGATGCTTTTCTGAGGGGATAATGATGCATCGTAGATCAAAATGCAAACTGTTGTAAATTTAAGCATCCTTGTTTATGGGTATCATTCCTCGAAACTCAAGTTATGAAATGCTGTTGACAAGTAAAGATTCGACTTAAAAAGCATTTTTCTTACCTGTCACAAACAGTCTTCCTGAAGATGTGCTCGTGCGGACATTTCCGGTCATTTTGTTGATGGTTCTGCAACGATAACTGGTGGATGCATCATCGGTTGTGACGTAACGGATGTGCAGTTCACCGGTTGGCATGATTTTGTATTTGTCATCTGTGGTGGAAAAATAAAAGATAAATCACCAAAAACAGATAAGGCATGCTGAATCTCAATTGTGTGTCTGGCCTACACAAACAAGTTTTTTTAAATTTACATTTGTTTTAAAACAGGAATCTTTTTTTACAGGGTGGCAAACACTTTTTCATATTTAATATTTAGAACGTGTTATGAATTTTTTAGATTAAATTTTTGAACATTTTTATAGATTAAATTTTTGAACATTTTTATAGATTAAATTTTAGGACTATATAAATATAGATCTAGAATTTTATTTTTAGTTCACATTTGTGCCAAAATCATGACAAAATTTACTGTGTTTCTAGAATAAAAATTTGGGGTCCTATATTATATTTTCAAAAAGGACTCCTATTCCCCTTACAGAAGGATCAGTTCATATGTGCCCTAATATCTTAATCAGTTTTATACTAATTCAACATTCTGTTCCAAACCTCATGTTTTTATCATAAAACGCACAATTAATTGCTTATCTGCATCACTCTAATAGCTAAAATTTTCAATGTCATGGCCTTCTTCTTACGTTTTCTTGTAGACTATTTAGCAGTCATCATAACTAAGGTAATTTCAACTTTTGTAACATCATTTTTATAACAATTATTTGATTATTCAGAGAGTAGAGCCTATTTAGGACTATTTTTTTTAAAAAAATATTTTAGACTTTTTAGGAATTTTAGGACATTTTATTTTTTTTAGGACTTTTAGAACTTGTTTGCCACCCTGTTTTTAAAATATGCATTTATTTAATATAAATTTTCAGGTAAAATTTGATATAAACGCAGTTATGTGACAACAACCTCGGAGAACTTATTTAAATAATAAAAACAGCACATTGGATCAAGCTATAATGCAAAAGAATGGAGAAGTAGAAAACATGAAGCAAACGATACAATCTAAGGAAACGTATATAAATTGCATTAAAGGAAAAGTATGTGGATATTGCAGCTCCCTTTTTACGCAAGTGTTTAGGATGTTTTCTAAATATGTCAAAGAATTGTTGCTAACGCATGCATTTACATGAAGATGCTTGTGCCTGATGAAGATGAATCAAAAGTTTACAGAAAAAAAAAGTGAACGCTTTCGCTATATATACCACTAGTTCACACGATTTCATATGCTAAGTAAATAACAAGGTTCTCTCCAAAGGTGGAAAGATAACCCAATCAAAGATGCAAATCAGCAAGCATCCGTGAAATGAATTCCAAGAAAAAAAAGTGCTAGGAATGACTGTAGGCCTACAGCCTCTATCTAAATAGTCTGCATATATTGCAAATAAGGAGTGAAATATAAAGAAGTGAATAACAAAGCAAGAATAATAGGAAGGCAGTGGAGCTTCGCCGGAAACGTCAAAACAAAGCGCTTTCTCAATGATTTTGCCTGCTGGAATACAAAGGGACTCCCAAACTTCAAATGCGAATATATTAAAAACAGCATTTCCAATAAATGAGATTCATCCATTTATTAATGAATTAAGGTTATGAGACAAGGCAAATGTCTATATTGTAAATAACCTCTGGATAGAAGCTCCGCTACTCCCACCAGCGTGCTCTGGTGGCAAGCTTGGAACTATACACCTTCGCAATTTGGAACAGCCCATTTTATATTTACCATCAATACTCGAATAAACCCCGGGTCGTTCATGAACTAATTCACGCTGATTAACCCCTATCTCGAATAAACCCCGGGTGTTAGGGGAATTCCCTAAGTTCTCCCCCTGTAATTCATCATATTACCGAAAATGTTTGCTTCTGGCAAGTTTTTGTAACTTAAATTTATCGATATCGTAACTTTGAAGAAATAAAAATAATAAACCATGGGTCTCGAATAATCCCTCCCCCAAGTAGCGCATAATATTGGCCCGGTCAGTATAGACAAAACACATTTTTCAATATTGGCACAATATTGCAATGTTAACATTTTGCTAAAATTGCTAATAAAGGACTACAATGAACGCACCTATCGGAATAGATTTAGGCAGAATATCGGCCCTCTTATGTTAACATATGTAACTTTGAACCAACAATGGCAAATAAATGTGCCAATTAATATAGGGCCCGCTATTGAATGCAAAATAAGAGCGCAATATTTGGCCAGTATTGCTTAGTAAGCTTAATTGGACCACTATCAGTCTATATAGGTTTCATTAATTGGTCAATTTTGGCCACTTTAAGCAATATTGCTCTAATATCCGGCCAATCGAGGTCCAATATTGAGTGCTACTTGGGCCAGGTCCAGGTTCCTTATTTACAAATAAACCCCTAGTACATTGTAGATTGTATATACATGTACATGTACTGGTATATCGCACGGGGAAATTGATATCTGCAAATACAAACCTCAGTAGGAATTTACACTCGGCAGAAATTATGACCTCAGTCCCGAGTGAAGGGAGGGTTCCTGCCGAGTGTGAAAAGCAACTGACCCTCGTGCGATTATTGGATTATTGCAATATTGGATGACCCTTGGATATGTCACAGAACTTTTGGTTGACCCCGGGTTCATTTCAAATGATCTGAAATAAATACTTGAGTTTTCTCTACAAAAAATTCTGTGGCTGCCTAAGTTATTTTTAAATCCTCTGCTATTCTTCAACCTTTCGCAGTACAGTGGACGATTTCTTCAAGATATCTTCAAGAGACATTTCCTAGCAAAATATATAGATGTATTTC
This sequence comes from Xestoiulus laeticollis, assembly GCA_034698905.1. Classification (NCBI taxonomy): domain Eukaryota; kingdom Metazoa; phylum Arthropoda; class Diplopoda; order Julida; family Julidae; genus Xestoiulus; species Xestoiulus laeticollis. Next base: position 5,963 of record JAQGCC010001824.1, on the reverse strand, counting down.
CACAAATCCCTTGAGAAGGCAAGCCTCACAGAATGATGCAGTGGTTGATTTAAACCACTGCAAATGGTTCCCTGACGAGGGTTTAACCTATTGCAAATGGTTCCCTGATGAAGAATCGAACCCCGGTCTCCCGCAGAACAGGTGGGGATTTAACCCATTGCATTATACCAATATAGTAATATGCATAGTGTTTCCCCAAACCACGTTATACAAATAGACTAAACTGGGAAATAACAGATGTGTGACCTTCGCTCTACATGCCTAAATGTTTATGTTTGTTTATACATGTAATAACTTTTTTAAAGAATATATACCACATATATGCTAATGAATTCTAATGCAAGATAGTGTTTAGAATTTTGCCTAAAGATATTGGGTTAGGTTGAAAAAGATCCATTCACATGTAGGCGTCTTTACAGAAAGGACGAAATATGCATCGAAAATAAAAATTTAATAAATATATTTACTTTATATAAAAATAAAAGAAATGGTGAATAAACTCGCATTAGAGCTATTTACTGTGCATTAATTTTTTTCCCCAAAAGACTTGGAAATTCAATAGCTCAGTTATCTGCGCATGTTTCTGGTTTCATGCATAATTGAACATTTCCATATTTCTATAAAGGGTCAAATTAAGATAGGCTCTCATATATGAGTTTTCATCTTTTGAAAAACACGACATGAATATTAATTATAACTTTGAAGATTGTCTGGCTCATATTTAGAAAAATAGGTTTCTTTCAATCTTAATCAAAGATAGGTTTTTCTTTGAATAATAAATAGTTCATTCCATTCGAACCAATAAGACTGCTCTTTGTATTAACATGAAAACGATCATTACAGTGGCTTCTATGCGGATACCTGCAATAATACATTTTTTAAGCATAAATGCAAGATAGCTTTCTTATTCGTCTTTCCAAGATGTTATACACAAGATAAAATGCGTATTCAATGATTCTACCAACCTGAAAAATGCAAAGGAACTAAAGAAACTTACGAATCTATGCACATGTAAATAATGATTTAATACCTCTGCTTATGATTTTGTTCAGTGGTGCAGAGTATGCCAAATTTGGTATGTTAATCAGTATATAAAATAATTTGGTCCTCATCTGAGGCTTAAATTTCATACTTTATGTCATAAGTACGATCACAAATTCTATCTCGACTCCATTTTGTCTAAATTCCTCTAAATCCCTGGTTACGATGCCCATAGCGGACTATATCTTACATATCATAGCAAGAAAAGCTCTTTTATAAGTTCTTAGCTTCAGTAAATTTATCACATTTTTAATTCCATTTCCAAGTAAAAAATCTTAAGCGATTTCATAACCTATAAGAATAATGATATTATGTATTATGTTAATGGTAAAATGGGAGACAAGCATTGGGAACAAATGCGCCCCCAAGCCAATTGAATGTTATTCAGTTGGGCATTCTATGGCATGTGTCCCTTGATAATCATATGTTATGAAACTATTATGAAGTCCATTTCTCATAATAACATACTCAACAAAATGTATACTTTTCAAATGGGCTAACAATGTGATGTATCAGAATTTCATAAGTAATTACATCTCATATAATGAGATTTATTACTATGACTAGGACAAGATACAATATCTAATATGCTGTATGATATTCAAAATTCAGAATAGAAGAATTAGCAATTCAAATTTCGTATATCATTTTTTTAAAACTATTAACATATAGTTAACATGTTAAATTAAATTAGTAGATTCAGCGCCTGAAGTTCGGCAAACCTTGCATACACGTATGTTTGTAGTGATTGCCGCCATTTAAGGGGAAGCATACTTGTAAGTAAGGTGTATCATGAAACAGCTACACTGTTAACATTTTAAGCATTTTACAACACACGGTATAATTAGTATGTAGCCGATAAATTGAGACACGAACAATCAGGATACAGGTAAAACCCCATAAAAGTTCTGCTATCTTCACAGAGGCTACGGTTTGAAAGACTGGTATAGGGCCGTCCATAAATGACGTCAGGAAGTGAGGGGGTAATGAAAATGGTGACACTAATTGACTAGGGGGATGGAGAGGGTCAAGGCTCAGTTGGCGTATATTGGATAATTTTTTAGTTAGATTTTTTTCAGTTATCTGTACTACTAGTGTTAATACGTATTAAGTACTAGTGCTTAGACAAATTTATTAAAAATGTTGACGTATTTAGGAGGAGGTGCTACCCACACAAAAAAATCTCCCAGAAAGCTGTAGGATTCACCCGGCTGATCGTCTGCAGAATTATGGTGACTTGTTCTGTAAAAATCAATAATGATGCATTTCTGCACTGACAAGGTTGGCTTAGTGGCTTTATGCTTAGCTCCTTGATTTCGGGAGACCCGGGTTCGAACCCCGGTCGGCGGTTCCTGGTTGTGGTTTTTCGTGGTTTCCCACAACCTCCATTATAATCGCCTATATACCGGGATAGTTCCCCAAAAATCGGCTACGACCGTATACTCTACCCATTGAAAATTCTGGCACTTTGTTCCCTGCCACATGGCATACTACATGCTGACTGCAGGGTAAGAAATTGAATTGAATTGCAGAAACTAAAATTGCTAAATTAAAAAAAAATCGTTAGTGGAATTCTTATAACTTGCACTTGAAATTATATATGGCACCTTATACAATATAATGGTATTTGCACAATGTATATTGAAAACTAACTGCAAGAAAGGAAAATGCAGCTGACACCTTACAGCATGTAAATTTCTGCATATGTATCTCTGCATGAAATTCTGCAGTATTGTATCCCTTGTTTTCAGCTTTAAGAATCCTTTATAATAGTTTCTGCAGAAAATAGACTGTCCTATTTTTCTGATTATTATTTTTGATATTGTTATCGCAAATGACGGTTGCTGATTTGGGGGGGAAGGAGGAGTATGTGCAATTTTTTGCCAAATATTGTTTGACGTCATTTATGAACGGCCCCTAAACAGTAGATATTACCAATCCTGTATTTGTACCCGCACGTCGTTGAAAACTTGTCTTAAAGTTTTCTGATACCTTATCAAGACAAGATTGCATGCTGGTCAAGATCTAAGCACAGGTCACTTCATGATGACAGAAGTAGCAAATACCAGCCTGAAATAAAAGGGTAAACTACCAGCTTTCCCTCCTGCTAATTAAACGGGACACAAGGCCAGAGATCCCGAAAGCTCCTTAGAAGGAACTAATGTTAAAAAAGTAGCCATTTTTTTTCGTATTGCAATGTTGCTCATTGTCTAACAGAATTAGCCATGTTTTCAAAGACGCCGCTCAGCCCATAAGTCTGCAGTCACTAAGCTATATATGAGGACTACGAAGTGCTAACAAAGCCTAGTGTAGCAAATAAGATGCTTTCGGAATCAAATTTTTATTTGTTCTGGCTTGCAACAAGCAGAATAGAAGAATTTTAGTCAATACTCTGAGCTTATGCCAGCGTAGGCTATACGTGAAAATTACCTCTGGCTTCAATAGTTTCTATTCTTTGAAGGCTTCTAATTAAATTAGAAAGCCGTCTTACCCAAGCGTAATGATTGCGGCAAAAAAATACGGTTTTTCCCCTTTTTGCAAAGCTTTGTTTATTGATCACGAGGCGTGAAATATGCAAAGACAGATTTTTTTTTCTTATGGAAAAAGTCTTGTGGAAGGGCAAACGTTTGGCACATTTGTATAACGATCAACGTCAAACATCTGTTTCCACTGCTGAGGTTGTTGCGGTGTTCTTTATGAATAAAAATGCTTTTTTCGTATGTTTTTTTTCGCATTGCAAGTCAGATTTTCAATTATGTACTTGGGATTACATTTCGTGAAACAATACGAAACAGCCTGCTTTGATATTAAAATAATTTAAATTAAACACAAGAAAGCAGAAATTTCGAAAGATTTCAGTTCTAAAATGCATATAAGATTACTCTGTTATTTTTAGTAATTTCTTTAATGATACAATTGAATTAAATTTAATTGGTCGTTAAATTTATATCACGTTGAACCCATTCTTTAATTGACAATTACTTTCAGAAGCATTGAATCGGATTGCTGAATGGAATTGTTATTAATAATACGATTTAATTATGTTACAACTTAATCTAATTATGTAAAAAATTGCAGAATCGTTCAAGCAAGCGTAATACAGTAGGTGTTCATAAACAAATGTAAATAAACACGTAAATGCATGACAAAGGAATATACATGTATATGTAGATTTAAATTTTACTTTAACCTACTAAATGAATTGCTTATATTTTCTGTTTTTTTTTTAATTTGTGAGAACATCTCATATGAAATTTCCATTCCCTAGTGGCAAATCTAATTGTATGAGACCCCATTGATTATACAGTAAAACCTAGTAAATTGACAACCTCTGTATAGTGACCACTTTTCAGAAATAGTTTTAGTGCATACATGTAGGTTATTTTTCATAAAAATTCTCTATATAATGACCACCTGTATACAGTGACCAAATGTATGCATTTTAGGTGGTCACCTTTAGCTGGCTTTACTGTATTATGGAACATATCTCATTTTTATACCAATTGAAAATTATAAATATTGTTGAGTAAATTTTTATTAGAGAAGGGTATCATAATAGGCATCTAAAATTTTATTATTATGAGACTCTTGCCATAGAATTCCATCCCTTTGATTTTGGAGTCTCATTAGCTAGGTCCGATTGGGTGTCTTATATAGTCCCATTAGAAAGTCTCATTGGTCTTATTAGAATATTGCATAGTCTTATAGATTTTCTCTATGATACCTTGGGTTATTAACCATATGAACACTTTAATATAAAACAAATGTATTTTACTTATATATTTACATTAAGAATTACCTACTCTAACTTTTATCCTCTTCCAATCTTGCAAGAAATAAAATGAAAAATTATCAAGTTCTCCCAGTTCTATAGTTTAAAAAATTGCTGCTTGAAATTTCTATATAATTTAGGCGTTTCCATGAACCACTTGCCGACAGGACTAAAGTTTTTACAATATCTGCTCGAGCTTCCCAGAACTTTGTAATATCTTTAAGCGACAAAAAAAAATTACAATTTTATAATACAATTTATCTCGTCTGCCGCCTTGAAAATGATATAGTTTTTTTTTTCCTCAAGTTACTCATTTTCTCTAGCAGATCTTCAAGAAAATGTCTAGTGCGGTGAACTTAGATAACACTAGGAAACATGTTTACTTACCAAAATCGGAGGAAGCGTCGATATGGCTGCCAGGATCTCGAATCCACGTCGTGACAAAAACGTAATCCAACACAAAACTTGGTATATTACATTTAAACACCGCCGTATTGCCAGCGATAACAAATTCGTCGTAAACCTGGATTTCGTATAACTGCGTTACAACTGAAAAAAATGAAATAAATCAATTTAAGCATCGTGTCATTATGTCATAACCATCATTTATCACAGTAAACAATTTCACATGTACCATTTAACTGATTTTATAAAACCACTCGTTCTGAAGACGTTTTTTAAAAAATTTATGTACTTCCCGGGTGAAAAAATAATGAATGGATGGCCATATATGTCTTGTATATATGGCACACATGGATCCATGTATGGCTCTATCCAAAAACTCATATATAAATTAATTGGATATGGCTATACCTTCCTCCATATTCTGCCATATATCGCCATACCAAAAATTGTCCATATACGAGCTCGTAATATTTATATGTATTTGGCCATACATACAGCCATATATGGTCATACCTATTTCAATATATGGCCAAATCTGGCATGATACTTGACTAAATTTAGGGGAGTATCTTAATATACTTTTATCGAGCGTCTTAAGATACATGTGTCGAGTGTCTTAAGATATTTTTGTCAAGTGCTTTAAGATACTTTTGTCAAGCGTCTTCTTTTAAGAATAAGACTGATCAGTTCGTCTGAAAAGGTCTAAGACTATTTGATAAAACTTATAAAAAGTGTCTTAGTATTA
>JAQGCC010001823.1:0-21210 GCA_034698905.1 Xestoiulus laeticollis | reverse complement strand
TTTTTTTATTTAATTTTGGAAACTGATAGGAACAAATGAAATGTACGAGGACCTAACATAAATATTCTATTATTTGTTTAAATTTTTTGTTTTTGTATATGTGTGTACATGTATTCCATTTCATGGAAATATGCTCGTAAAGTTTACCAGATTCTCTGCAATCATAAACTTTACAGACATATTTCCATGAAATGGAAAATACATATACATAAACAAAAAAATTTAAACAAATAATGGACTATTTGTGTTATGTACTCTTACATTTCATTTGTTCCTAACAGTTTACAAAATTAAATTGAAAAAATAATTTAGAAAAAAAGGCTTATTTTGTATGCAACCCTCTTAACAATTAACTTGTCTATATTCCGATGGTTTAAGATTTTTCTTTGCAACTTTCAAGCAGAATCCAGTGGAGTTTGAGGGCTACTGTATGGAAGTCCTCGATGAAGGATGATGAATAGTATGCTATGGGTCTACACCAGATACCGAGACACATAAAACATTGTCTGCCCATGCGTGTATACCTTTTATATACTTCAAGTTACAACTTTCATGATATATTCACTGGGGTGTTTTTATAAACTGTATACGTGGGTATAAAACATATCTTACGCGGGACCAATAGTCATTCAAACACGTTTTATCATTTAATAGTTTCGCACTTTATCATCAGGTGTTTGCGCTGCAAATAAATTCTGTCTATAAGATAAGACGTGTCCTTTCCAATAGCGCTGCATTAAAAACTATATAAATTCAACTAGTTCAATAAACTATGTAGCAGCCTGTAGAAGGGAAAATTGAAAATGCATGCATGTCAGAATCCGCCGGTTATATAACCGCCGGTAGAAAACTAGTTTGATATTATATGATTTCCAAAGCCACGCTGTCAGCTTCCAAGCCAAAATTGTTTGACCAGATATAAGTTAATAATTTACATAACAGCTATGCTATAAACGCACGTGTTAGGTATATCTAAACACATACGAGCGTATCAAGCTGAATCTTGCGAAAATGAGTTTATGAAATAGATAACTGATAGATGTTGAATATAAACGAAGGTTATAACTGAAAATTCACTTGTGTAAAAGGAACCCTGTGCGAGGCCTGTATTTATGGCAGTTATTACAGGCATTACTGTATAGGCCTTTAATTACATGAATATCGAAACCTGTGAATTAATAACGCAAACCATTGGGAACAAACCAAAAGCTATATGCTATGCTATTTGAAGGGATGGTGCTATTTTCAGGTTTAGCTAAAGTGATGCCCATGCACACCGTGCCGACTGTGAGTCATCGCTACTTCCAGAGTCATCGTTATATATAGGTTCGCTATTTACAGGTTTTGGTGTATAGTTACATCACATGCTGAGGTATTACATGTATTTTTACTAATAAAAAAACTCAATTAAGTAGGCCTATCAATCTTAATTTATGTATAAGAAGAAAACGTTAGTTTTATTTGTTATTTCCCTTTATCGATTCAGACTAAATTTTACTACTGCAAATTTTGTATTTTGTGTTTGGGGAAGCCAGCTAAAACAATGGTAATAGGCCTACATGTATTAAAATCAACATAATGGATAGACAGAGTTTATGTAATGAAACATCTTTCATTGATATACATGTACAAGTATATAGTGTATAAAGTATCCTACTCAGTATATACAAATCATTTGGGGAAATGGTATAGCCTACATGTACTTATATGTAAAGTTTATTGACTTCTCACGTATTAATAAAATGTTGTAAGGTGCAAAAAAAAACTGGCCTGAATTTACATTAATGTTGTTGTACCAATAAGGCAATAACCCACTGACAGTTTGCGGAACCGTAAATTCGAGTTAGTAATTTTATATACAGACAACTTTATTGTGTGTATACGCCAACTGGCTTTTTCTGGGTCAAGCCACCAGTTATAACATCACATGTGCTTAGTGCGATATTCAAAGAACGATCAATTCGCTTATATGTAATGTTAGCAATTTAGCATGCCACATTTAAGCACAATACAGCGGTTGCATTTACTCGTTTAGGAAGGTGTGTGCTTATATGAATGAAGACAATTAAGATTTATGGAGCCAAATCAACTGGAGAGGCTTACCTGAATGATAATTAGCCAAAACCAAAGAGTTTTGTGCGTGATACAGGAAATGTGCCTACAACAGTGACCTTGCAGAATTCCTTAAACAAGGCCAACTTTAATAAAATCACTACAAGTTGTATTTAGGTGAGAAGCGGTTATTAATCACACTTGTGAATCTTTCACTTCAGAGGCACGAGAAAACATCTATAGCGTCAACTAGCACGGAAGTCCTTCAAGAGACTGATAACTTTCCTGATTAAGCTCGACCTATCCGTGTCAAAAAAAAGTGCTCTATACTGTAATCCAGTATGCCCTATATCAGGCAAGTGTTAGCGTGACGGGATATACATGTACCTAGTATGGTGCCTGCTTGCGCTATGGGGGCTTGTTTGTAAGGCCACGTCACTGCAAAACCATTGATTCGATGCGATAATAGGCGTCACGTGGCCAAAACGACCAGGCATTTTCCTGTAGCGATTCCAACACGTGTCAATTTGCCAGCTGTCTCCAAATAAATTTCACATGATTTTTATTAATAGCTAGTAGCTTATCGTCCAATAATCATCCGTCTACTGACAACGTATTGGATTTTTGCTCGCTCATGGCCGGAAAACTATCTTGAGTGCAGTTAATTTAAGATATCGCAATGTGGCAGACGAATATTGTACAAGTATCGAGGGATTTGGGGATGAAACTGATGGTACATGTATTGAACTGCAGTTTTTCAGATATGGGGTAATCACTGGGTAATAGCAAAATCCTTTTATGAATAACCTAAAATTGTCCACAAATGGGCAGATCGAGATGATGAGGTGGTACTTTTTATGATAACTTGCAGATATTGTCATTTTACTATCAACATTCTCAGTTTTTTCGTTTTTTATAAATGGAGGATAAAAAGTTCATTCATAGAACATGACCTAAGATGGGCTGTCTAATGAAAACTTGGTCAGATTACTAAATGTAAGCTACAAAGGCCTATATATATGCATGTTAAACTTGATTCTGACAATGACCAGATTTACGATTTGTCTCTTGCTAATTTGATCCTAATATCCTAAAGTGTTCCCATTATCTGGAAGGCACTATATATGTTACCCCACCATATATACTTATTAAGTTGCATGTTTAGGTGATCTCAATTTTGACGCAAGGTAAATTAATTTGTATAAACGTGGAATTAGGATGCTGTTTTCAATGTTTCAATCCACAAGATCCTAAAATAGCTTGCAAGTTACCATGGTTGCAGCTTTTTTGGGTGTAAAGTCCGTGTATTCGATGACGCCAAAGCAACCATCGCAAAGATATATCCAAAGCAACCATTGTAAAGATATATCCAAAAAACCTTACAAGGATAAAACGTTTACGTTTTGAATTTATGTTTACATGTGCTCCATTAAAGAAAGCCTGTTAATATTTCAGACTTAAAAGTCAAGTACGTTTGCAGTTTTTTTTTAAAATAAACTATTTAAAACTTTCATTTCGGGGGGAGGGGGGGGGGGGGGGCGGGGAGTAGGCGGAAGGTTGGAGTGCTCGAAATAAATTTAAATGTAAACAAATGCGTGAAATTTGTTTAACGCCATGTTGGGCTCACAAAAAACCAACTAAAGCATTTCTGTAATTAATTTTGAGTAGGAAACTTTTGCAAAACTATGTATCAGCAAGAGCGAAAGGCAATAATGAGTTTAAAATTTTCCAGCGTCTTATATGGACCGAATAAACGCACACTTCACTTTTTTCTGTTTTGCAGGCAATGTTTGCAAGTCACTTCACGCATTCTTGTTTATTTAATTAAATCTGCTTTTTTTTATTTCTCGCCACATTATTTTATTACTAGTAGCCATCTTTAGCCGAGTATGTCTGTGATCGAGAAAAAAAATTGTAATTAAATTAAAAGCTGTTTTCTTGCAAGTCACCGGAGGTCACAGGAACAAGCAATGCAATGTACAGTACCGAATTTTCTTGAAAACAGGAAAATTGCTCACCGATTTTTTTTTAAAAAGATTAAACAAAAACCAGTTAGAATTGAACTAGACTAACGGTTAAATATAAGGGCAACGTTACCTGCTCATCTTCTGGCGTCATAAAAAGATAAATATAATCCTGGGTGTGGGCGATAACAATGAATAATGCCACGTTGTAAACGTACAATGTAGATATAAATGATGTCAATAACTATTTGCTAATGGTTCAGAAACAGTTCAAACTTCTCAATTTATGGGAAGTTGGTGAATCATACATGTACATTTATTTTTAGTAGAATACAAATAATAAGTTTGAGATAGTGAAACGTGGCTTGCTTGTTTCAAAAGTTTCTCAAATCACTGTTCATCCCAATCGCCCATTTATTAACCCTCCGATCCCTCTTGGGGTCTATTTGTAAGTATTTGACCTCACTAGTTTTTAAACATATACACGCACAAGCAGTGTATATTTATATATTTATACCCTGGACACACTATGAACTTATGAAGGCATATTCAATTTAAAGTTAATCGTGAACTTACAGCATGTTCTAAATTCTTTTTTTCGTCATAAATATTTCGCTTATTTTATAGCATAGAAAATTCAAATGTAAAACAAACTACATGCAACAATATCAACAACTTTTTTTTAATGTTTTGGGTGCAACTATACCAAACTGTATATGTAAGCATTTTAAAACAATAAACAATGAAACAAATTATGATAAATCGGATTAATTTTGAAATGTTCTCTATATTTATGATCTGAAAAATCATCATCGCCACTTAAGAAAACTTGATTTTTTTTTTCAAATATAACAGTAAAGGCCAAAAAACAAACTTATATATGGTTAGAAAGAATCCCGAACTATTGAAATCCAGATTTTAAACTCTTATTAAGGGCATATACCCTAAGTTGTCACCAGAGGGTTAATCAATTAGTGTCAAGCAAGCTATGGCCTGATAGAATAATTCATAAATAGGGCTGAGACAAAAACTACAAAGTTGGTATACGCGACGTTTTAATTCTTCGTTTTTACCTATACATGTATAATTTCTGCAAGCACGAAAACGTTTTAAAAACAAACCTTGAAACTTGTTTTGAAACTGGTACAAAACGTACGTGTCACTTTTCTCACATCATTTCAAATTCATTGTTAATCATCTATAGTCCAAGCTAAAATGTGCGCATGCACTTGAGATATGCAAGATGTTTATAATGATTTTCTTGAAGCTTCAGGAGAAAATTCAAATTGACTTTTTATGAGTTTTGCGAAAGCCATCAACATCAGTTTACATTCACGTGTTATGGGAGAAGTTACAACAAGTCATGCAAGCTTTTTATGATAGAAGCACTAATTAAGGCCTAGATCCTTGCCGATCTACCTTTTTTTTTATCAATCTCTCGTTAATACCTTTTCCAGACCATGTTCACATTGGAAAAAAAAGTCTTATCCAACAACATATCGTATAGTTACAAGAAAGAGGTAAAGCCAGTGAACACACCTGACCTCTTCAAAATGTCAGCGTGCATCTTCCGGGTCACGCCGGGTCAAATTTTCCAAGGTTAATGGCTCGACAGCGGATGCTGGTAGCACACTTTCTCGTCTTACCTTAACCCGGATTAACTGACATGTATGGGAACCGTTAACCAAACGTGCTAAACGAATCATTCTAATAAATACCAAAAATGAAACTTTAATACAGTGGGGCATACAATGCCGGCGGCGAATCAAAAATGTGGAGCATGTTGCGTCGAATTGAACGCTAGACATTCGGTTAGGTTTGAAGTTACCCACGAACTAATGTAGGCACCGATTACCAAATGAATATTAGGGCCAGTATATGAAAAATAGAGGTGTTTTGGGGGCTGAACTTTCTTAAAAATCAACGACGAGATAAGGTTAAGTCCAGTGCTAAGGATATGAGCAGTAGTCGTCCTACCTCGGGTGTGGGCGCTGCTTTCAACGATGGAATTTCACCCGAAACGTTCCTCAGGCGGAAATTAAAGCCAATCAGTGGTCAGCTGGGTCAAAATGTAGCCCATGGTCCACGATAACGAGTCCGAGTTCATCGAATAAGCGCACAAACGGATAGCCAATGTGAAGCACAGAAAACCATTTTCACAATACGAGAATCGGTAGCGAATGAACCGACTGGAGCGCCATTTTGACGCATGCGCGCAAATGGCCAAGAATGCCGGTTGAAGGGAAAATGAGGCACGGCAACGAGCGAGGGCAAAACGAAAAGGTTGAGGGTTCAAGGGACTGTCAATATTGTTGCGGCATGGAAGATGGGGAATGGGGAGCGTTCAAGCAGACATTGTTTGCATTGGATTCATAAAGGAAAAAAGGTGGTTGAAAGGGCTCGAATACTCTAGGGGATTGGGATCAGGGAGTGCCGTAGTTGTTATGTAAAAGTATAGTCTTGTTAAGAAATGGAAATATATAAATGTACAGTGCCACAGTGTAACTTTTTCCCACAGACCTTTCTGATACGTGTACTGCTAAAACTGTATATGAAAAAAAAATCTTACAAAAGTGATAATAAAAAATATGGTTATATCTAGCTTTTAATTTCATTAAAGTTAAACAGGGTTTCCATAGACGTTTAAAATCTGGAGTTGTTAGGGCAATTGGATAGATTGGGGAATTGTCAAAGAAAAGGGGATACACTTATGAAAAAGTCGAGGAAATTATTAATGCAGGATGCTCAGTTCTGACTCAAAGAAAAAGGATTATTGGGCCGAACAATATTCTCCAAAAATTTCATGCATTTTAATTATACAGAAGACCAGAATTTTGCCTTTTTTTAGCTTTTTTTTTATAATGTAAATTTTGTATTTTTTGCTACTTTATTTTCAAACTGGAGCTACCACATTTTATAGGAATTTCGCTCTATACTGCGTGAAATTTCTCCTAAATATTAATGCATTTTAAATGCACGGAAAGCCAAATTTTAGCATTTTTTATAATGTAAAGTTTGCCTTTTTTGCCTGCTTCAATACTAGTATGTAAATGATCCCTTAACACGTTAAAAACTTTGAACATCTTTGCTGTAGATTATGCCTATATCCTTAAAGAAGTCACTTGTGAGTCTTATAAATTAAGCACTATTTAGCATAATGTCCATTAATCACGTGAATTTTACAAAATGTTCGAATTCTAAAAAAAAAGGTTAAGAAGCCCTGTACTAGACCGTCAAAAGTGTCTCAAGAGGAAAAAAATCATTACATGTGCACAGTATAATGCCCAAGATTATATTCTCATATGAAAATGAGAAAATATCTTACTTTGCGAATATAAAAGTAAAATGGTAGTTTCAACATGTAGTGCATCTTTCTCTCAAACACTGTTATACATTTATTAAAAATAAAGTAAATTTCCCAATTTTCAATCACACTCCATGCAGAAAATTTCTTCCTAATATAGGGTATGTCAAACGTTTATTTTGAATTTTCTGTCACTTTGATCCCCAACGAAATAGTGTCAGTGAGGTGACAACGAGCATTCAATTTTTTAGCAAAATCCGTTTAAACGAAATTAACATTTCATAGCATACATTTATAAAACCTATTAGGATAGCTGCACTTTCGCAGTTTTTGCTCTGCTTTTCCCGCAGCACTAGGTCTACAAGTCGTAGGAATTTTTCGATAAAAATATTTCCACAATGGCCTACACTACACCATAATGCACTGATGTGCAATTAACGCTTTCCATTACCGCATGTTTCATTGTTTTCAGGCAAATTTCGACGCTCAAAAAAACTAAGAATGCGAAGTATGGGGGAGATGAATAAAAGATGAGTTAATAAACAGTGGCTCATCAAAACCAAAAAAGAAAAAGGGCATTGAAGCAAAAAAAAATTGCAAAAAGTATAGGCTTACATCGAGAAAAAGAAAAAGATGATGGCGACGATAATGAAGATGGAAAAGAGTAACTGATATTAAGACTGGTATAAAACGAGCTAAATTTTACGCTCGTTTTGAACAGAGTGAAGAAATTGAATTTTCAAAAAATGAGCAAGGAACGAAAAGCAATTTACTCCCCAATCTTTTCTATGGATCCGACCATAAATATAAGTTCATTTAAGCAACATTGTTGGAAACAAGCCCTGAACGTTGGGAAAATGGGTAAAATGGGGAAGAATTTGTCAGGGGTATAGAGATTCGTATCTCCCATCTGCTTTCATGTATTAAGTCTCATTTATAGGGTTCCAACGTTGCCATTATAAGGACCGATGCACCAGCACTAATGCGCCCTATTGTGTTGCCCGAAAATGAAAGAAAATACATTATTTCCCCGCAAAAACTGTAGCATCCCGTGGTTCCATGTTAATTTCCATCCATGGCACTGCCTAGCTGCCACCACTTTTTTTATTACATGTATTTGGAAACGTGTGTGTATAAAAGCATTAGGTGGCTCAGCACTAAGTGCTACATCAATGTTGAAATCAATCTTGCAAAAGCTCTATATAAATATAAAAAGCTTGGTCAATCCGCGTGGGAGCACTCAACATATATTACTAATGTCAAGAGAGTGTACGGAAAATGCGAGCTATATTCCTGCTTTTTTTTCTGGTAATGGATTTATACTCGTAGTTTTGCCATAGCTTACTACTGTATACAGCTATGCAATGATGCATTTTTTCAGTAAGACAACTTTTAAGCTCAAAATCCATGAACACTTCTAAACCAATTTCCACTAACTTGAAAACTTATTCATTAATTGATTTAAAAACTTTCAACTTCTCAAGCTTATAAGGGAATGGGAAAGTTGGAGATGTGCTTTCATGTTACAGACGAAATGCTGCCTTAATTTGAATGAATCGATCTGTCATGTTTATATTAGAAGGTAAGGTCATTTTTATATTGTAGAGAAAAAGCTGCCATGGGAATAATAAGCATCTCAACGATTAGAAGAACTGTAGCGCTATTCATATGCAAATGAGGTGTTTTCCCAAATCAACTGTTAATCGCAGATAACACCAATCAGGGTCCAAATTAAGTCACTATTAGACCACCAATCAAGGGATTAGTGTATTTCGATTTCTACATCCTACTGTTTCTGCTAAAATGTGCACTAATTTGAAACTATTTTGAATGAAATTACACGAGGCTCTCACAATTATGTTGTAATCACACCTTTGTTTCCAATAGGAGTAAAGCCGAAAATCCCACACCAATTTTTGCAACAGTATTAACTGACTATACGGCTATTCGCTCTAATAAACCGTTGTTTATGCGATAACTAAACAAATCTCTCTTCCATTTCTACTTATGGACAACAATAAGGCCGGCCAACCCCATTTCAAATATATATCCGAATGGATTTTGCGAAATCGTAGGAATTAGGCGTAAAAAGAAAGATTACATTAGGTTAAAATGCCCTGGAGATTGGTACATCCAAAATGAGAGCAAAATTTCCGCAATAATTTGCATCAAAATTGGTTTAATGGGGAAACGTAGACTTCTCTAGGGAAATGTAGCACTAATAAAACTTAATACAAATGGGAATGGCTTCATTCGCTATTGCCAAACACGGTTTAATGAAGGTTTATTCGCTAATGCGATAAAACGTCAGGCCATTCAATTAAAAGGGTTGCTAATTGCGACGTGGTAGTCGTCCTCATTTCCGAGAATACCTACAATGATTAGGAAGTGGAAATTCAGAAAAAAAAATCCTCATTCAAAACCATATGATGTCTGGCAATGAATTTAACAAATGTCGGTACAATACTAATGTATATATATATATACAACAGCATTTCCAAATAGAAGCTATAAAAGTCAATCAAGCCAATAGCTCTCACAGAATTAGTAAATGGAGTGAAAACTTGATCAAGAAAGTAAAGTATAGTTCACGACTGATTATACGAATGGTGTTCTACCATCGTGGTTGTAAAGACTATTCAAAGTCCTGAGAAAACGGTTAAAATAATGGATTCTTTTCTGGAAGACAGTTGGATTTTGTTGTAGACATCCAAATGGCTTTAATGTCATGATAGCGTCTCTTTAAATGGGTCCCTAGTTAATGTTTTCCTTTTATGTCCGTGCACTGTCCAAGCTCTTATTTGCAGCCATCACCATTAAAGTACAATTAAATTAAGATAAATATTCAAGAGAAATAGTCGTACCCAAGAGATAAATTCCACTTGCATTAAAAGCCATTTCTGCTTTTCCATATAAAATACGTTTACAAGGAAACATTCATACATGTTTAACGTGTCCAAAGTACAACAAAGCTCGTCCAACCTGTTGTGGTTTTGTCCCATGTGCATTTGGTGATATAAACGCCATTACCGTCTTTATATCCGTCCAAATTCATGATATATTAGCTGGAGCATCAATCTAAAAGCTTTGCTCGCATGCGTTAAGGGACTTGATGTTGCACCTACTCAATCCATGGCGCCAGACTTTGAAGATGTACTAAAAAAATGGTTCTGTCAAAAGAAATTCATATTTTTTCATTTTATTTGCAAAATTTCAAATGTGCGTATAGAACGACTGGCCTTCAAAGATCGATTTTCCATCGTATACTCACTCGAATGCTAAATCTTTTTTACAGTATTTTTTAACTGAATAAATTCAAACAACTAAAACAGCTGACCTTGTTCCTAAATGTGATGACTGGTTGATGGAATAATGTGGTTGAAAGACAAGGGTGAAGGATAAGTCAATGCCAGTGGTCACATTTGAAAGGTTAACGAATTTCTCCATTTTTTACCATGAATTTAAGGGACAAGATGCAATAAAATAGTCAAATTTTCTCCACAAACCGACATTGCGTATGAAATGCATAAAGCAATTTGATGAAACTCATTTCTAGGCTCATCAGAATATTGGCTTTGAGTTGAGTATATGAGTTCCTAGTTTAAATGTAAGTCACATGAACATCAATCGTATCGACTTAAGAAAAAAAGTTTCCAAACCATTTACAAAGCATTAAATATAGCGTAAACAAACAGCACATATGTTTTTATGCTATTTTTTTCTTTCTATAAAAAATCGCAATATGGATTTTGCATCGCCAGCAATAAAAGTTAAGTAGAGCGAACAACAATTGTGACATAAATGCAAAACGTTACTCCCCCTTTTTGACTAAAAGACGAATGGCTGAAATATGGCTATTAATTTTTTGGTCTTATACATGGACATGCAGGCTACTGTATGTACACTTTTACATCAATAATACGTTAAGTTAAATGGAAAAACCATCTAATGGCCGGTTGCACAAACAAAGGTTAAGAATAACCTATGGTTAACCTGCCTTATAACATTAGGTTAACCTACCCTTTCATTGCACAGGCTTGGGTTATAGAAAAAGGTTAACCCAGCGAGTAGGCAGGGTTAACCTCGGGTTACTATTCTAGAATTAAATAGCCGCCATTTTTGTTTTCTGCATGTTGGAACATGCATGGGTTCTATAACCCTGGGTTGCTTTATCAAGGGTTAATTAGTGCAACACATTCAGTTAACCTGGATGTTAACCAGGAGTTATATTTTAACCCGAGGTTAGTAAACCTTAGATTTTCACCTCAACTGGTGCAACCGGCTCTAAGTTAATTGAATAAAATCTGCATTTCGTAATATTTACACAAACACCTTCAGTTAAAATATTCGAATTGTTTTATTGGGGGGGGGGGGGGGATTAAACACTTGTAACAAAAGGGCTAACTTACATGTAATTCACAAAGCACCAGCAATGGATTCAAAATTTTCAAACACAAGATCTGTCAAAAGCCCTTATGAATTTCCCTATATGCATTTTGTAAATTCTGCAAGTCTATAGTAAATGCATGTATATAATGTACAGATGGCATAGTTTGAACCTCATAAAAAGTACATTAAAGATGGCGGCGGGATTTTTAAGGGATCTTTTACATTGAGACCAAAAACTATATAATGAAAACTGCATAAAAGTAAAAAGTAGGCGGTATATATAATCTCGTATATGATTTTTAATTGAATTTCAGTAGAAATCTAAGGAACTCCGACGAATAAACTAGAGATTAGTAATCCATTGAGGCACTATATATCAATTTAATGCGCATTCCTATCGGGCAAACAAAATTATTTTCAAATCTTATCTCGAATCTTTCCATATTTCATCTAGTGGGATATGGCGTATAGTTTTGCGGGTAAAATTAATTCATGAGTTATCGTAGCCGAGTTTAAGTATCTGGGTCTTTATAGTTTCTCATTTATCAGAGTGCGCAACTCGGCGGAAGTGCTAATGCTTCGCAGCTGTGAGCTTCCCTTGCCTGATAGGCATGTACAATGCCCGTGTATAAAACACGAATTAATTAATAAGCTCGATGGAATTAATTGGAAAATCAAGAGAAACTATTCTGGAATATGAAAAGTTGTATGAATAAATAATGAAGAGCGAAATTAATCTCAATAATTTTAGCATTAGACACCCAATGCTTCGTGCTTTTACATGGAAATTGGTTTGAGATGGCCAATTATTGGCTTCTGCTCTTTGGGGGGTAAGAGGGATCTTCAAAACATTGCCAACTTCAATGACATCATAAAAATGATGAAAATGTGCATAGAGAAGTCGTTCTGTTCCAATCGACGGCACATTTATGACAAAACCAGTGATAATAGGATAATTATAAAGTTATATAGTGAGCTGAAACGCCATTACAATGTTTTTCAAATTCTATGCATGTATGGGGTGAGAAAATAAAAATTAAAGGATTTTATGGGATAAAAACCCAATCTAAATTAGATACGCAAAGTACAATAAATGTTTCTCTTGAATTGTTAATTTCTATTTTTGGTAGAATATGTGTCTTGTATGTTATGTCTGTAATACTTTCATTCCTCCACAAGCATTCAATAAATATGTATTTTGAACACAGCATCACAGTGGGCCTACTTGATGCAACTGTTGTAAATAAATTTTGTACAGACTATTCCTCTACATGTATATGATTTTCATGTTATGCAATACTTAAAAATTTCCTAGGTCTTCATTGTGCATGTACATTATTTTGAACACTACATGTACATCACACAAACCGGTACTGTACAATTTGTACTTGTTGCAACTGTTGTAAATAAATTTGAAATACATTCATCCATATGCTTTTGAGATAAAAAATGCATATATCCTCAAAGTAGGGGAACATTGTTTACGCAGTTATTTTCAAATTATGTCACCTGTCTCTGACATTAACTGACATTTCCCCCAAAAACCAGTCCTCCTCCAGATACAAATTGAAACGACTTCGCAGTATGATCTCATAATTCAACGTACTGTTAATACATTGTATTTCTACCATTCCATCATTATTTTAGGCTAAAATTACATTTAAATTATTAATGGTAGAAACAGACGAACTTCTCAATTTGTTCATGAACAAAAAAAGTAATTCCTTCATCTTAAAGAATGAGGCCTTTTGCAAATGGAATATTTGAAGTGTTTTGATATAGAGCAGACATAAAGCCCAAAATAACATGTCGAAACTCGAAACTCCTAAATTATGCATGCAAACGTTACTCAGCTTCGAAATTCATAAATAACATATTAGGGCAAATGGCTGCATGCAGTGGCGATGACAGCTAATAAATTTCCGTAATATTAAAGTAGCAATTTGGTAAATTTTCGGCTAAAAGTAAACACACAGTACATGGCAAGGAGTAATGAAGGGGAAAAAATGCCACTACCAAAACCATGTCTACATAGAAAAATTTGCAGGAAATTAATGCGAATATATATGCGTTACTCGGAGCTCACTGCATTTTATTCCATTATAAAAATTAAAATTGAAACGCGAACATTAATATTCCAACGGTGGTTATTAAGACAAAGTATATTCATGTAATAGTATTTTTTTCTCAGGAAGTACAGAATTTACAACAAGCATTTATAATTTATTAATGATATAAAATAAAGTACTCACTTAACATTCGATTTGTCATATTACCCCAGTACACTCATCCTGACATTCACGTGTACAAACTTATATATACAATAAGTGTGGCAAACTACCTTGAAAATAAAACTTTACAAATATTTAAACAGGTTGTATTTCATTAATTAAGTTCATCACAGCTGTTTTTTGCTATGTCATATTTGTGCTAAATGTGGAACACTATATAACCTATTTATTGCAGGTATAAAATTGTACATGTGTATGTAATAAATAACAAGAATTTTAAGACATTTATCTATGAAGTCTAAATGGATTTATTCAAATTTAAGTTACTTAATGTACAAACTATTTCTTAAAACTCCTTTTATCTACTAAATGACTGAAAATAGGCCAAAACTAGTATGGACATAAAATGAACTTTGAAAAATCTGCCAATAATGGTAATTTCAACATATGTAAAAATCAGAACTTTAGTTTTAAATTACTATAATAATAATCTCGCGTCATATTTGATCACGACGACGTGACTACAATAGATTATTTAATAATAAATCATAAAAGGGGGAATTGGAGCTGTAAATGCATGTCAATATAAATATTTGAAATTTAACAGAAGTGGGTTGAAGCTTAAGAGAACAGCTGGAATTAAGTTAAAATCGCCATCTGCACTAATGAACGGGTGTTATTACTGACTTTTATGACATCAGTTTAAATCCTAAAAAGTACTGGATTTAGCAGTTATTTGCGCAATTTAAACACGGCTAAACACGTGCAATTAAAAACATACCTGAATGATGTTTATTTTGAAAATGCAGCCATCCAATTATGAAAAAGGGGATTATGTATATCTGTGTGCTAATAAATAAATAAAAGCAGGCTTAGAACGAGGAAGGACGAAATCTACATTGAACAAGAGCGGATGTTCACACAATTCTAGCTATATGTAGACTCATCCGTTCTTTTTCAATTGGCCTTAATGTGAGAAAATGAATAATACGAAATCTCATTCAATCATAAGAGACCAATAATATGCTCGCATATTGGTAACAATTAGCACTGGTTATAAGTAAAATTAAATTACTTACCTAATCCTAGTCATGCAGCCAGGGTAGATCACAACTAACCTAGTTTCAAATAATATTAACATTAAATTGGAGTGCAAAAACAAAATGTAAATGCTGTTCACATGTAATTCGTACGTAACTCACCAGCTAAGTGTTGCACAAAGAAGTCTGGTTTCAACATATGAGTGCAGAATTAGGAACAGGAAATTAGGCTTTTGCTTTGCTCCACAAAAATAAAGCTGACTAAATAAGACTGCATGATCTGGGCATTCACCTGGGGCGAGATGCTTCTTTATATTTTTAAATTGTCAGCTAATTAATTATTTAAGCGGAGATTAAAAATGAGGGCTAAATTGCTTATTTTTGAACACATTATCTTAATATCATGGAGTTAAGTTAATTTATTCATCAACATCGTTATGTCTGGTCCAATTACTTCTAACTTAATTCGCAGAGTTATTAAGAAAAACGTTTATGGATAGCTTGCTTTTGATGCTTAAATACACATATCGGTTTACATCATCTTCCCAGGCAACGGTTTTCCCATTTTTTTGCCCCAAGTTTTACACTTCATGAATTATTAAAGAAAATGAGAAATGAGCCTGTCTAGAGCCAAAAGTGAAACAGGCATATAGACACGAGAATCTTTGAAAAAGAAATTGCATACCATAGTTCTGTAGACCAATTCTGTATTACAAAAACAACCTGTTCAATAATTAATAGATTTCGAGTCTCCCCAATGGCTATAGCAATTTAAATTTGAAGGTAATCTTCAAAACTTGACTTTTGGGGTATGTTTAATGCATTTGGAAGATCGAATTGCTATAGTATATCACACGCGTGAAGAACAAAAAACTGTCCAAAAATGGTCTCAATGCAATTTAAGGTAAGTAGATGATGTACCACAGTGTATAATGTGGAAAAGCAACCAAAAGCACATGGGAAAAGCATTGCGATGGTATTACCGTAAACCGTACGGAAATCCGATAAAAAAAAGAGGATGTTCTTTTCCGTTTTACACCACATATTGCAGTACAAAATAGAAAATCCACTCATATTCGATAATCACAAACCCAAAACGCAATTGAAAATATTAAAAAGCGCATTTTACATAAATGTCAGCCTCCCACATGCATGGATAAGCCCATCAAATTCTCTTCAATCTTTTATATTGATCTTCCATTTCCTTGACAAACATAACACTCAAAAACATATCTGTAGTTATATGGAAAGTTGTCATCAAATTGATACGTGAGAGTTCTTGGTATTAGTTCAATTCCTGTATATTGCAATTCTCGGTAAGAACTTCCATAGAACTATTTTAAAAGCTTTTTTTTTGCATTTAGCACTCAAATTAGACAAGAAAACGCCACACAGGAAATAAAAAATACGATCTCTGGAAATGCTCATAAAAAAGAAATTAATGTTGCCATAAAACTCAGTTATTTAAAATCGATTTTGCAGATAATCTTATAAAGGTTATAAAAGACATCTATGGAATTGAATATCTTCATTGCTTGTCCTGATAAAATAAAACAAATTAGTTCACCATATTAGAAAACCTGTTGAAGAAGAAATATAATACCTGTTAGATTAAGGGTATTAACACTTTCTAATTGGATCGAAAAGTTAAGGCTGAACTCAACTTATTCACTTAGTAGTACATGTGTACAATTTTTAATAATACAATTAAATGACGCTACATTGCGATATTCAGCCATGAGTTGAATATCAGACTATTAATTAAAATGACTAGAAATATTGGACTAAATTCAAGTAAAAGCGTTTAAGATTGCATTATAGAAAACGATACTTGGCAAAGACAATTCAATTATTTAAGTTTTTTTTTGTAAATATAAAATGAGGTGAACATAAACACAAACGAGACGTTAAGTACAAAATACATACAAGTAGCATTTTAAGGATGTAGAAAAGGTTTAAAATAATGAAAAATAACATAAGCTTTCCTACAGTAAAAGTACATTATGCATAATTATTCAACATTACATGCATTTAGAGAATAACAGAAATTATAAAACAGTTCAAATCTTAGCTTCAAATTTGAAAATAATACATGAGGGCCAACGTTTTAAATACAATTATTCGTAGCAAAAATTCCTCTCTGTGCAGCATTATACGTACTTTCGATAAAACGATTGTTATCAGAATAATTTTAATATGGGAATGATTATATATTCGTAAAAATATTATTGTATTGGTATATATATTGTACACTGTATAATCATAATTATACTTGAATTTGCATAGTGCACGGAATTAGACAAAATTATCATTAATCTAAATGAGCCGATATTTCGTCTACCGAACAAATATATGGAATATAAATGGAAGTTTTGTTATAAATTGCAGTCAAAGGCATCGTCATCCGCCTCTTTTCATTGTATATATCAATTTCAGCTCACCCGGTATTGAATGAAGTTAAGCCCTTTGAATAGTGCTCAAAGACTTTGGCACTTGGAATTTTAGGAAAAATCTCCACTTTTAATAATTATCAGTCAAATTTTAAATGACATGTTTAAACGAACCCTAGATAAAAGCTTGTAGTTTTGGATTGTTTTAGATAATGAGGATTCATTGATTACAACTCTTCAAAGGTCAAACTATTCAAAAATGACCATAGTTAATGCAAGCTTCCTTAATATAAATGAAGGAACCTTTTTTTACTGCACAACCTGCATATAAACCCTTAAGCATATAAAAAAATCAGCATTTATGTCATTTCTTGAACAATTGTATCCCTTTGGATAATCAGCAGCAGCATTTTTTATTGTGCAGCAAAGCACTGCTTGAGCGTGAATGTACGTTCCATAGTTTGCGCACATAAATATTATTTTATAATAAAGAAAGCTCAGCTTCTTATGTTGCTAAAATAAAAGTTAAAAAACTCGTATTGTCATATTAGTGAAACCTGCTTTAGAAGTAAAAATGAAATTGAAATGCATACGTATATATAAACTATGCAAATTATGCAAGCTCACTTGCTCACACATAAGCTGTTTTCAACTTCTGGAAGATTCGGGAATACTGCATTATTATGATTGCACTGCTAACAAAATGAAAAGATTCTTCTGGTATTAAGATTATTTCCACAAAATGCAATTTGTAAAGGCAGTTAATGGAAGCCCTAAGCTTCTTTTAATTACATTCCCATTATTTACTTAGGCAAATGTAAATTTGCACGACATATCTTCCCTAAAAATGAAAAAACGGTATTTATGATATAAACACGTTTTCAAAATAAGAATTTCTTAAAAAATTCCTAAAAATGCTAAACAATAACAAGAAAAATTGGTCCTCGATTGGCTGAAAATCAGTCAAACATTATTATTTAGTAAGCTCGAGATATCCGGCAGGATAATACCCTCTTGCTCCGTTCTCGGTTTCAACCTCCCACCAAGTGTCACTTTCTTTGAAAATAATACGTACAATATCGTTAGGCTGCAAGCACAGCTCTTCTGGAGTCTATATAAAACGCAGCAAACGAAAAGTTAAATTTCGGGACAAACTATTGATATGCATATCAAATAAACAGCCGTACCTGTCCTTCATACGGGTGAAGCACTTTATAAGTTAGTTTCGTTTCGCTATATACGGCCATGTCATCTATGCTCTCGTATATCCCATTAGCTACGGGCTTCATCATAGGAACTTCGTTCGCTAAAACAACAAAATATTACAAAAAGTATTGTTTTAAGCAAATATCCAGCAACATTTGTATGCAATAAGTCTATTTATTAACCAACCCTCAGTTTCCAAGGTAATAGTACTGCTGCCTTTGTGCAAAGGTCTGCTAAATAACTGGGGTAAATCTTCCAGCATACGGGGTTTATTGGTCATTCTAAACGATGGGATATGCGATATATTCAAAAAGTGTTCTGGAAGTTTTTTTGAGCAATCTTCAGTATCAATCGTTTCTGCAAGAAGTAGGATTCACATTAAAATAATCGATTACGAGGGCAAAAGAAACCAATTCGATTACATGAGCAAAAAAACCTACGTGGTCTTATGTTCCCTGTTCCTTTCATCCGAACAAATTCTTCAATGTCATCATTACTACAGCAAACTTCTAACGCCTTACGCACGTTTTCTAAAGCCTACATCAATTCGTCAGTGTTAATATTGTCAATTAATGGTATTCAATAATACTCCTATATCATTTTTACTAATGTATGCCAATATAGCCCATTACATGTATTAACTTGGAATAACAAAATTTTATATTAGTTCAAATGTCAGACAAAACAAATTTAATAATGGTG
Source organism: Xestoiulus laeticollis (assembly GCA_034698905.1). Taxonomy (NCBI): domain Eukaryota; kingdom Metazoa; phylum Arthropoda; class Diplopoda; order Julida; family Julidae; genus Xestoiulus; species Xestoiulus laeticollis. Next base: position 1,932 of record JAQGCC010001823.1, on the reverse strand, counting down.
TATTTTTTAAAGTTAACTAGAAAATATCATTAATTAAAAGTAGCAAACATCACCCAACAGACCTACTTCACTTAATAAAAATTATTTAAAGTAGCGTTAAAACCACTAAATAACAACATCATATATTATTCCTTTTTTGCCTAATTCAAAACAATTTCCTTCCGAACACATTGTTTTTAACAAGACTAAGCAATCTCCCTCACCGCATCCTCCTGCACACACACAGAAGAGCCCAGGTTAGTCACAAGCCACATAGAATTGCGAAGGCAGTCAATTCGGTCCTCTTCCAACATTTGAAACCGCTAGAATTATTGTTAGGCATGCACAATAAATTAGTAAATCCGACGGTGACACCATTAATTGCATTCACAACACCTTTAGATTGTGCATGCTTATGAGTGAACCAGCAAAGTTATCGTGGACTCATTAGTGCCAATTATTATAAATACATATTATAAAAATAAAAAGCGTGTATTAGCTTTTCGGTGCAATCTAAACCCAGCACATAATTATTGTCACCGCAGCTACCTACTAAAGATCTTTACTTAAAGAGAAAAAAGGAGCACATACGTTATATGCATCTTCGGTCTGCTTTTCCCATTGTCTCCTGGCCTCTTCCAAGTGTTTCAAGGACATTTTATATGATTGCTGTGCATTATCAACTGCCTGACGAATTTTCTCCTGCTTTAGAAGGAGCTGTTAAATACAGATTTAGTCTTAAATGTGCGTATAATTCCATAGATTTCTGAATAAATTGAAGAATATTTGAGGTTATAAAGTAAATTGAATGCAACATTACCTTTTCCAAATCTTTTGAATTTCCATTTGACTTTGAATCTTCGTTTTGAAAAATTGCCTCCTTTTCAGCACTTTTGTGATCGTATGTTTTTCTACACTACAATGAATTTGATAAAAAACATGTTTCAGTCCTTTAAAAATACGATCCTTTTTTTTGTGATAAAGTTTTTAGTATGACATACATCCAAAGCCTTTTTAAAATGGCCGGTTAGATTTGTTTGGCTCTTTCGTACGTTTTCTTCGGTGCACTTCCTCTGTTCCCGCTGGCATTCCAAAATAACCGTCATACGTTCGGCCTCGGCAAGAACTTGCGATGCAGTGACCATGTGGGCGGTGCCTATTGCTTTGGTTTGTGAATGCAAGGAATCCCATCCGTTTTTGAGGGAACTGGAAATGGGAAAAGGGTTTTGAAACATCCTGCAAAAAGGGTTGGAGGTTCGAATAATGCAATGCGTAGTCTAAAACATCTCACTTCTACAAAATACAGCGTTATCTGCCTAAATACGAGCTAATTACTATATAACCTGACTGATATTTTTAATCAGGACAAATAAATTCAATAAAATTTAATCAAGAAATAATAAAAAACGTCTTACCCAATTTCTTCTTGGTAATTTGTATACGTTAACAGTTTGAGGAGTGCTCTTCCATAGGCTCTCTGTGCTTGAGCTCTAAAATTAAATTAATGTCGTTTAGAAAATTGCATCAGCTGGCATTAATTTCTAAATTGTCATTCACCTTTGTCTTAAGAAGTCGACGTAGACTTTAAGCATTTGCTTCCCATCTTGCATGCGACGCTGAACAGCCGTAAAGCCGGAAAAGTTGCTAAATTCAACATTCTGAAAATTTAGATAAGGGAATATATCATGAGATCACGTAATAAATCTTAATGATGCTAAACATGCTCAATGCCAACTCTTTAATTGAAACTCATGTGTTTGCTGACCGTACGGCAATATTAATGTAGATAAAATCATGCATATATAGTTGAATATTTTTTTTTTCAGAAAAACATAATTAGCTTTTTATTCTATGTAAATAGTACAGTAGAACTATCAAGTATTTTCAGTTCGACATTCTCTATGTACACCTAATCCGGTAGGTTTTTAGGGATTAATTAATTTAGCTAGAACG